>BFEA01000918.1:154814-180008 GCA_003427395.1 Chara braunii | reverse complement strand
AATGATTGTTTCGATTTATTCTTATTTATGTCGCTCCAACATGAATTCCGACTTTGTTACAAAAAGTGAACAATCAAAAGGTTCACTTTTAACGAAATGTGTATTAGAAATACAGGGCACACTGTATGTGACAGCAACCATAACCCAACCTGGATGTTTATGACGGCAATTGCGACCGCAACTCATTAGAAAAAGAGGCTGGTCACAAAACCTTTCAAAACGTGCAAAATAGACACAGCATCTTCGCCACACAGGCTTTCGAAACAAGTGTCATCGAAAAAGTTTCAAAATGTGTCAGATAGTTCCTCGTCAAAGTGGCATTCAGGAGTTGTGTGTTCATGCGGCGTGTTTTTCCGTCAGAGGTCTTGAGGGGTAAGGGAAGGGGTCTCATAAAGCATCATTGACTGCTAGGAGAAAAGACAGGTCTGACAAGGGTAAAATTTTGACATTGCAAAACAGCTTTACTGACATCAGGTAGATTGAGTTCAGAGAACAATTGACTAATGAATTTTACAAACACACTCACATATCTTCAAGGAAACTGGAAATGTCCTAAGGTACCCCCATGCAATGCGGCCATGCCAATTTCCCCACATACATTCACCGGATCTGATGAAATTTGATCTGTGTGTAGGAAATGGTGACTGAGTAGGTTGCTCAAAGGGAATCAAGAGATTGAGGATGCTCGGAGGTCTAAAGTAATTGAAGGCGACTATGCAGAGGGTTTGATTGATTCAATAGAGTTAATTACTCTGCACGGTTTACCCAAAAACGGAGAGCGAGAACGAAGTCGAATGATGCAACCATTGAGTGAGTGGTTGCTCTGAAACAAAGTAGGGAGAGATATCTCTAACTGCATGGACTTCGATGTAATTGCCTTTCTTCAAGGCCAGTGGATCCTTGAGTTAAAATTGTGCAGCCGGAACTTCGATCGGAATGTGTGTCTTTTCCCTTTTTTGTACTATTGTCGAGTCTAGCATGATTTGCTTGAATAAACGCTTCCTTATCCTGGGGCGAGAAGGGCTTCAACATCCTTGCAATAGCAGCAAGGTAAAATATTATCGACGAGCATATCGGAATTATGCTCTGAAGATGTGAGTGAGGGAGAGCCAAGTACCCGCCATGACTGCCGAGAAAATGCAGCGATTACACGACAGTATTCGTGAGAGTTTGAAGAGCAGAAGTGGTTATCGATATGCTGAACTCTTGCTTGATCTGTGCATAATGACTTATCTATGGGAAAGATGACAGCGTGGCGTAGAAGGTTTGCGACTGCATGGGAATGAACTGGACGAGGAGGTTGCTCGCGTGCACCCCGGTTATACAAAGACTCTGAGGAAAGGTAGGGGTGGAGTGATCCGGCTTCAGGTACCAGGAGGTTACGGAACATTCTTTTTGGAGGTGGCTGAGGAAATGCGGGAGTGCTATAGCCGTTTAGTTCCTCCAATCAATCTGCGCGATGGTGGACCTCTCTTTCGCAGTACGCGAACAAAAGGTGTTCCGAGCCTTAGCGGGTTCAACAAATGACTCAAGGAGAGATGGAAAGTTATGAGAATCTATGCTGGAGAAAGTAGTCATAGTTTCCGAGTATGAGGAGTTCAAGTCGGGATTCAAGCTGGTTGGAGCCTGGAGAAAATGTTGGGGCAGGGTACTTGCCAATAAAAATATTTTTCTTCCTCCATGCGTTACGGCTACGGTTGGAAATATGGTTTAGATAGAAATTTTGCTAACCTTAAGGTCAGTCTTACCTGGGTTGAAAACGTTCTTGGGAATTCTGGAGGTAGGGACGCAAGTCGATAACTCCTTCCCTAAATCAAGAACAAAAGATGTAGGAAAAATCTTTAGGAAAAGGACCCAACTGGCTCTAGAAGAGCTGGGTGTGATTAGAGGGTAGTCTTCGCCGAAGGATTTCATCGTTGCCGAAACCTGGTGAAGCAGGCAAGTGGGAGGAAAAACTCATCTGTAAGGGGAAGAAGGTAGCAGATTCCAATCTTAGGAAAGAGCATCAACGACAAGGTAATTTGGAGACAAGAATTCCGAGATGAAGGGAATGCAGATAAAGTGTTCTTCTGAAGCGAAGAGGTCTATGGTTGGCTCTCCAAATTTGGATGTCAAAGTCTGCACAATGCTCTTGCTAAGGCCCCAATCCGAGTGATCAACAATTTTAGAGAGATAGTCAGCAGCAGTATTGAGTTCCCTAGGAATCCAAGTTGGCTACAGCTGATAGTCGAAAGTCAAAAGGAGGGAGGCGATCTCTCTGAGAAAGGAATTAAAGAGTGCGTCAATTGAACTTAGTTTCTTAAGGAGAAAGGACACTGTTTGGTAGTCGAGAACTACTCTTACGGCTTGGGAAAAAAACTCCTTCGGACCTCTGTTTGCTAGTAGTGACAAGGTGGTCTTTACTGCGTATAGCTCACGGTGGGTACTAGACGTTTGTAGCAAGTCTGATGGGAGAAGGAAACTCAGTTTCCATGGTTCTCTGGACTGGAAGAAGATGATGACTCCTACCGCTGAGTCTGATGCATATGTTTGCAAAGTGATTGTTGCTGCTTTAACCGTCTATAATCTTCCAGGGATCTTAGGGAGGGGTTCCAACCACCATCTTATGTCGCTCTTACATTGTTCTGACAATTCTACCGTGGCGTTTCAGTCGCAATATGAGATGGCGGAGTGCAAGTGAGAATAGTGGAGCGAGACTGGTAAAAAGACCTTGAATAACGAAACTAGTTTGTCTGCCAATTAGGCAACTCCTCTTGCTATTAAATGGGATTTGAAAGATGATTCTTCGAAAAGTTTCAAGATTTTCTTTTTTTTATCTTGTGGTACTCTAACTCTCTTGTGATGAGAGTTGATGATAAAGCCTAGAAAGCGGTTGGACAGGGATGGAAAAAACATGCATTTGTTTGAGCTGAGGAAGAAACCCAGCTTATGGAAGAGAAAAGTGATCAGGAATGAGTTCCACGGACATAAAGGATAGTCCTTATGGGTAGAAATGCTATCATTAATGTATGAGAAGATGTTGACTTCTTTGACTCTAATTACTGTCATTACCTTCCGCATGAAAGTCGTGAAGATCCAACAAGCCGAAGAGATTCCAAAACAAAGAGTATTGAATTGGTAGGTCTTTCCATTCCAAGAAAAAACTAAGAAAGGACGGGAGTCTGGGTGGACTGGTACATGGTAATATCCGTTCTTTACATCAAAGGTAACCGCAAAATCTTGAACCATTGATCCGTCCATTACTGATACAACATCGTTGATGGATTCATAGTGGAATTCAGGAAAAGTGATACACAAATTGACGTAACGTAGGTCAATAATTAGTATGATCTTGCTTGATCTTTCAATAACAAAAATGAGGTTTGTTACTGCAGGAGAATCTAAAATAGAAATGACACCTTGACTGAGCAAATAAGCTACGCTGCTATTCACAAAATCCACATGGTGGGAGGGAAGTTCGTAGTTTGGCAAAGAGATTGGGGTAGGTTCTAATAACTTGATTGTCCTCTTAAACTCAGAAGCTCTGAGAACAGGCTTGACCATTCTTCTAACTTCTCGGATCTTTGAAGGATGGTTTAGACCTGTGCCAACAAATTTTAGAGTTACACCATTCTCAAGTCGGTTTAATACATCCCTAGAGGACTTCGAGGTGGAGCAGGCTAGTAGTGATTTCCATGATTCTAGGTGATTTACAAGAGACACAGCAGAAAAATAATTCGGGCTTGTTAGCCTGTTTACCCTATTCTCTAGTGCTGCAAAAGCCAAAGATAACTATTGCGGCGAAGGTGCGCAGTTAAGTGTCTGGACTGCTTGTGCGATTTCCCCTTGCGGCTCCATTCCTTTTCTTCAGAGGAATCACTGTCACTTCTCCTCTGGTGGTTTCTCCTGGTCTGACTCTTGAATCTTGACTTGGCCAAATCCTGACCCGGAGAGTACCTGTAGAAACAACAGTTAAGCGTACCTGAGTCTTCAGTCTTGTCAGCAAAGTAATAATGACAGGTCACCACTAAAAGGTGTGGGGAGTGGATAACTACCAGTCTAACCCCAAAGGCCTGGTGATGTATTCAGAAGTTCTTTAAACAACGATACTGCTATTAATGAAATAGTCAAGGATAGCGTTAACCGCTGGGCATACTTACCCTCCCCTTGATGAGGCGGCCTTGACCTCTTGCTCATCCCATTCCTGGTTTATCTCTTTCAGACCCTGTCTGGCGGTCTCTGTCTCCTGCAACTGAAGGAACTGCTTAACTTCTAGCGTGAGTTTCTTGTCACATAGCTTCTTAAGTAGGTTGAATAGAGCATTCTTAAATGCTGCTGCGTGCGTTCCCGTGCTTGAAGTTGAGTTCTATCTGTTTAACCCTTATTAGAATATCCAGGTGTCTTGACCAAGGAGGTTGGTCAAAGTCGCAAAGATGAACTGAAACACATTGATCTCGTCTTCTGCAGCCTTGCACTTTCCAACCTCTCTGATGGCTGAAAAAAAAATATCTCTTACACGAGAAAGCTCGGCCTGGTTAACCAGGAAACGGAACTATATTTTGTCTGCTTCTTCCCTAGATATTAAGTTTGTTACTGGGTTCGAGACCGCCGAGCCCGGAAAGCTTCGCACCGACGTCCTCGCGCTAGAAGCATGCGTGGGGTTTGATGGTAGAGCAAGTGAGGCTGAGTTTAAGACAATGAGTGGGTCCAAAGTCCTTAAAATATGCGAGTGAACCGGAAAGAGTTTGCGATTACAGTTGACTAGATAACATGATCTCTGCGGGTTCCTTTTTTTGAGGATTGAGACATTCCGTGACTCTCCCCTTAACTATCTCTGGTGAAGGGTTCATGAATGGCCTGAAGACACACCAACCGATAATGGTCTTTGGTCCGTGAGCAATGAGAGCATCGAAGATTAGTTGTTCCATCGTTTGATCCTGTAATAATCGAGAGCCAAAATTGAGCTTAGGGACTTACTCTTTTAAAACATCCTTCTTACCTCGTCTCCCTCTTCTTTCTCTTTTATTTTCTTCCCTTTGTTTTTTTTTTTTTTTTTTTGCTATTGGTTCTTCTTAAATTCTTTCCCTCTCTTTCTAAAGTAATTAGTTCCTAGTTATACCCCTTCCCTTCCCTTCTTGTTCCTTCTTTTCTTCCTCCATCCTACTCCTCCTCCTCGTTCTCTTACTTCCTTACTTACTTTTTTCTTACCCTTCCTTCCTCTTCACCTTCTTTCTCTTTCTCCTATTTCCCTTCCTTTCCTTCCTTTTTTCTTCTCCCTTTTCTTCTTCATCTTCTTCTTTCCTTTTTTTTTTTTTTTTTTTTTTTTTTATAATGAAAAGTGGAATGTTGAAATGCAATCATGCATCCTTATAACCAAATGAGTGACAAATGGTGACAATTCCTCATAATAACCACAAGGATAACAGAATTGGAGAGCTGCGATTGCCATAAATTGAGCGAAAAAGGGTCCAATCATTTCATACAACCTTTCTCAAGTAACAATCAAAATTGGAGAATTGCTAATTAACAAAACAGAATTTGCGCAAAAGTAGAGTCGAAATGGTCAGCTTAATGAAAAGCAAGTTCAAAAAGTTGCAACCCTGTACTACAGGTTCAATCTAAAAATTACCAACACAAAATTGCAACCTTGATCATTTGAGTCATCTGAAACCTAATCAGGTCCGCAAGACAGTTAAGTTCCGGTATCCAAGCCTCAAGCTTAGATGAACTCCCTCCCACTGACTTACTGTCAATGTTTTATTCTTCCTCAGAAACATCCGACTTTGGATCTGCAGGTAAGACCTGTGCAGAGTCTTGAATAATGGTGGCCATCCATTGAGCTGGTCCACTACTGAACCAGATTAACAAGCGAGCCGCTTCGCAACAGTGGTCAGTTAATCCTGCCAAAATTTCTAGGAGGAGATGAATTAATGATGGGTGGAAATCGACAGGAAATTCAGAGTTTGCCAGGAAAGTCAAGAACTGCTCTATGTCACTTCTCTCCATGATCCTCTTGTCCAATGGTCTGTTTGGTGGGCAAGGCAGTTCAGATAGGGCAAATCCTAGTGTAAGGAAAACCGTTTGCTTGAGAGGTTTCAGTCTATTGGAATACTGACTGTCCGCTGCAAGAGTGTTGAGGAGGTTGTCTCCTTGCAAACTGTCTATGGTCCTACTTGTGGTAGTGTCAGTGGAATGGTAGGTAAAGGTTAGGGTCCAAAACCAGTTGCTCAAGATGGAGGCCCAAACGTCTATATCCACTAACCAGAAAGTTGTTGGTCCCTCATTTCCCAACATTTTCACTTTGCCTATTACTTGCTGCTGGCGGTGCAAAACCAACTTGTCGATAGCCAAAGAGCTTAAGAAACCTCCTAGTGCAGCATGGTAGCTGACCGCTTTCCAGTTGACAAATCTGAGGAGGCTGGCTGATCGTGGGTCTGCCAGTGAGGCTTCCTTTGTGTCCAGTACCATGAACTTTGCAAACCTGTGGTGAACGAGGATCTCTATGGAACCCTCAAAGTCCTGAAGTCTTAGCCTCTTGATCACTGCCACCAGGCAATAGCAGGATCTGGTGGAGGTGGTGCAGAAACCGTCTGCACAATTCAAGGAAATACATATAAACACGGTTTCCTGAGTGAGTGTTGGTTTTATGCTGGCCTCCTTGTAATAATTATTATATTTTTTATATCTTCTCTTCTTCCTTCCTTTCCCTCCTTTTTTTGAGTTACTGAAAGTAGGGGTCAATGCTTCAAATAAGTTTAATACTCGGACAACATTTGCTAAAGGACTGGGTAGTTGAATTAAATTGGAAGGTAGTACAACGATCATTGTTTTTGAGTCTGTATTGATTTTGATCAGCACAAGTGCAATTCCTCCTTTAGCCGATAAATTAGGCCCTATGTTTTCCCCTTATTCTTCCGTACTGCTTTTGCTCAAGCGGAGCTCTCTTTTCTTCCTCTTTTTTTTTTTTTTTTTTTTTCTGTGCGGTATGTCTTTTCCGCCCAGGCCCAGGCCACCGAAACCTTCGGATAACGGGTCTTCCTTAAAAGAGGCAGACAAAGCTTATCTGAATCTGGCTTCTAGGACACCTCCTTTCTGATAAGGATATGTATAGTTGTAGCATCGTAGTGAAAAGCGGTTAGTGGACGCGAACCGCCGCTAGGGTTTCATTAGCATCTTGGTGGATTGTATTGCCCAGGGATAGCACTAAATGCGTAATCAATCCCAGATTAAGTAAATACGTGGATTTAGTTATCTTGTGACCTCTTACCTACTTCAGTTAACATCTTGGTTTCTTCTCGGTGGTCGGGATGAATCTTGATTTGACACTGGGTTATGATGAATGGTAAGTTAGGTTCTTCAGCAAAGGTGGCCAATGCTTATCTTCCTTTTTTCTTTGATCCATCAATTATTCTATCGTTTCTTCTTCCATCTCCCTTCCTTAACCTTTTCTCCTATACATTTCTTTTTTCCTCCCTTCTCCCTCCTTTCTTCCCCCCCCCCTTTTTTTTTTCTTTTTTTTTAAGGTCCTTGCTAGAGCATTTGTTATGCCCTTAGTAAGACTCCGTTACACGGAGAGAACAGTTAAAGAAAGTTGTAAAAGATTAAGAGTCTCCGTGTCTTATGCGATGGTAAGTAAGGGTTGCTTTCTCCTTCCTTCTTCTTCTTCCTCCCTTTTTTTTTCCCTTCCTTTTTTTTTTTTTTTTTTTAAAAGAAACAACAGATATGTTAATCGAAGTTTCCGCGAGATGGTCGATACGTGCTTGAATAATGGGCTGCTTGAGTCTTCCTTTTTTTTTGTTTTTTTTTTTGAGAGATCTTGAAGTATGAAGTTCATCACTGAAATGATTGGAAAGTAAAATAAGATGGATATGAGAGTTCTTCATCTTAGTCTTGCCAACCCGTTCTCAATCCATAACCACACTTCCCTCCTTCTCTTCTTCCTTCGTTTTTTTTTTTTTTTTTTTTTTTTTTTTTTTAACGAACCAAGTTTCGGATGTGAGATGGTTTTTTGAAATGGTGAGCTTCGATTCGATGCGAGAAATGGCAATTGATCACAATGATCATGCTTCGTACTGGATGAGCAGATCGTAAGTTTGGAAAACACCCCTTCCCTGATCCTTTTCTTTTTTCCCTTTTTTTTTTTTTTTTTTTTTTTCTTTTCTGCCAAGCGATCAAGATTAAGACACTCCAGGAATGATAGCCCCCCTCCTCCCTTTGTTGTAACAAAAAAAAAAATAAAAAAATCCAAGCACTTGATGACAAATGAATATGGCTCACAAGTAAGACGGGTGAAAACCCTTGGTACAACATTGGTCTTGCCGATTAAAAGTAGAGACTTACTTCGAAAATTGTCCTTCACATGAGGTTGCACGTTGTCTGAGTTGAGATGCTCTACCAAAATAGTGAGTTTGGATTATTTGGGGATTCGATGCAGGAAAATGGCACGTGACGACGAACGATCGCGCTTGTAATGTATGAGCAGATTTTCAGTTCTGAAAACACCCCTTCTCTCTTTTTTCTTCTCCTTTTTTTTTTTTTTTTTTTTTAATATCATCTTGCAAAGCGATCAAGATTATGAAAGATGAAGGAATGATATCCTTCTTCGTCCTTTTTCGCCTTTTTTTTTTTTTTTTTTTTTTTTTCAAATCCAAGCACCTGATGACGAGTGAAAGCATCTCACAAATAAGACAAGTGAAAATCTTTGGTACAACATTATTCTTACCGATTAAGTAGAAACTTACGTCGAAAATATCCCTCTCCTAAGATGGTCAATTGTCTGCGTCGGGATGCTCTACCGAAGTGGTGAGTTTGGATGATTTGGAGATTCGATGCAAGAAATGGCAGGTGATAACAATGATTACGCTTCGTAACAGATCTTAAGTTCGAAAAATACCCCTTCCGCTCTTTCTTCTCTTCCTTTTTTTTTTTTTGATTTTAAGATGGATTATCTTGCAAAGCAATCAAGATTAGGTAAGATGCAGGATTGATAGCCTTCCTTTTTTTTTTTTTTTTTTTAAACAATTCCAAACACTTAATGATGAGTGAAAGCAGCTCATAAGTAAGACAGGTGAAAAACCCTGGTACAACATTAGCCTTAATGATTAAAAGTAGAAACTTACCTCGAAAAGATGTCCTTTACATGAGTTGGCCAGTCTACTGAGTCGACATGGTCTACTGAAATGGTGAGTTTGGATGATTTAGGGATTAGTTGCAAGAATGGTTGGTGTTGACTATGATCGCACTTCGTAATGGAGAGAAGATCTTTCGTTCGGAAAACACCTTCGCCTCTCTTCCCTTCTTCCCTTTTTTTTTTTTTTTTTTTTAATAGGATCTTGCAAAACGATTAAGATTAGGAAGGTGCAGAAATGATATCCTTTCTGAATTGTGAAATCAGCCCATGTTGGGTATGAAAAATTGCGCGTTTCTCAAAGTTTAGCATTATGTGCAAATCCTTCCTTACCCTTTCCTTCCTTCTTCCTCCACTTCACCTTTCATTTAAGGTTGTTTTATGTTTCTCTGTGAAAGCCCTTAGTAAGAAATGAACCGAAAGAAACTTGATGAGCAACCGGATCTTAAGGTGGTCAGAAGAGAGAGAAGATTACTCAAACATAAAAACTTCGTTACATACACAGTAAATACTGATCGTACCAGACTTCAAAGATTTTTTTTATAATCCATCAATGAGATCACTCCAAACCTATACGTAAATCCAACAGAGTCAGTCAGCATCCCAACATCATATATACTCAAATAGTAATTCCCTTGCAAGGTTTGTGAACCCGACAAGCAGATTTACCCAAAGTATTAATCTCAGAGCAACATCTAAATAAACCGAACGACTCATGGAGGTCCTTCCTAGACTTTGCCTCCATTTATAGTTAGTCCATCCTGCTGCCTACTGAACCTCAAACCATGCAGCGAATCCATTTTCCCCATCTGTGCTCCCTCATTCCTGCTCGTTCATAGTTAAGGCTTATGTTAGATCACCCAGCAACCGCCATCCGTGAACGTTTAAAGCCCGTCATATTCTCCTGCCTCAGCCAAGTCTTACATTAACTATTCATGGTCATAGGCAAGGTAAAACCACAAAGCATCAGGGTGCAAGCACGATTCAGATGTGCGGCTCGCTGAAGATCAGATATCACTAGTACAACAGTCTGCCATCTCTGGCTCTAGTGAGGCCAGCGCGTCGAAACAACCTTCGGCGCATGTTCTCGACGAAAGACTACAAAACTCAGGCGAATGTCTGACAACAATCGTAACCTACCATGGACGAAACTTCTGAAAGTTCACGACGAATAAAGTGCAGATAATTTCTTGATATAGAAAACCTTCCCCTTTCATTTATCCTTTCTTCCCTCTCCTACCTTCTTTCATTCTCTTTTTCTCTTCTTCTTCTCCTCTTTTTTTTTTTTTTTTTTTTTTTTTTTTTTTTTTTTTTTTTTTTTTTTTTTTTTTTTTTTCCGCCTCGACCTCCTCCTCGCCATCTCATCCTCCTCATTTTTCTCTTCTTCTTCTCCTCTTTTTTTTTTTTTTTTTTTTTTTTTTTTTTTTTTTTAATTTTTAGAGTTAATCAGTTCATTAAGCCTTATTATCTGAGTAGTACAGATTTGCCTATCTCATTTTAAGGCTATATCATAGTTTGCCATTGTATAGATAAATAGTACAAGATTGATTACTATCCGATAAGTAATTTAGCTAAAAGCTTTGAAAGAGTTGGGTTGGCGCTAAGATTGTTCATAAATCCAAGAGTATACTTCAGTTTCTGTCTAGCAACCGTATGCTAAAGGTCTGTTCCTTATAAGTGTTTGTTCGAAGGATAGATAATGAATTCTTCAAGGCAGTGGAGCTGCACAGAGTAGCAAAGAAGTGCTCTGTGTATCTTCATAAAATAGGCGCTTCGAACTCACCCGCTTTTCTTTCTTCTTAGCCTTCCTTCTTCTTATTCTTTCCTCTTCCCTATCTCTTTCTCACCCCCCCCCTTTTTTTTTTTTTTTTTTCCTTCCTTCTTTCTTCCCGCCTTTCTTCCCATGACACACCCTCCTTCTCTGATTCTCAGACACTTTCTCGCTCTCACTCAGTCCTTCGTTAGCTCGCTAAACTTGGTAAAAATGGTTCACAGAGTTGCGATGTCAACAGGAAGAAGCGTAACCCAACCTTTTAGTGGGGAGGTAAGTGTTACGAATAGTAGGGTGGTATGGCTTATTGGAGTTGACTTCCGAGGTAGATTTCGTTCCCCTCCTTTTCTTTCTTTCTCACTCTATTTTCTTCTCTCTGACCCCCTCTTTCCCCCTCATTACTCTGTCCTTATTTTCTTCGGTTTGTAAGTTTCCTACAGTCGAGTAAGCAACGTGTGAAACATAGAAGGTATCGCTCTCCCAAACCTGAAGCGAATACAGCTCCCATTGTAAATCTTTCCGTACCCATTGTTGTAATGACGCGTCGTAGGTTCTTCCTTGGGGTCTTATAAATAATCTGGCATAGATGCCAACCGAGTGTAACTAGGTTGAGGTTACTTACCATAGTACCGGTTGGCCTTAAAGCACATAATCGATACGGAGCTTTCGCAGAAAAATCAGTCCTGAAATGAAACTCAAGTACAAATTATCCTTGAAACTGAATGGTGAAAACAACGATTAGTAAGACTCCAGATTCAACACTGATGAAACGTGCAATGGTAAGGCAAAGTTCCTCTCCGATAAATCGTGATTACCTGTTTATGATCTGAGTATTTCATCCTGAAGGTTTTCCTTAGCCTCGTTCGCTTGCGTAAGTGAGCCAGGGATGCCGGTGAGATGGCTTTACCATAAAGCCTATTAAACCGATGCGGTTGCCGGCAGGGCGAATCTTCGGTTACTTCCTCCATGTGCGGGTTGATCACCGAGGAGAGTTTAGTCTAAGACTAAAGAAGTTCCTTGGTTAGGTCCATGGTGAAACCTCGACTGAAACGGAGAAGTAGGGGAGGAGTTGCTGATTGGACGTGAGCTTTGGAAAAAGGTGAAAAACTAGTTCGCCTGAACAGACGTTTGCCTCTACTGTCGCTCGATGGTTATAGAGAGGTCTGTAAATGGTGAAAGCTTGAGAGAGGGGAGGAATGATGATGCCTCCGAGGAACATATTATTCGTTAAAATAGAAAATTATATTTCAAATTGGTACTCGCACGCTATTAATTTCATGTTAAAATCGCTATATTTTGGACCTGAATGGAACATAGGAACGCGAATAATGCAATTGAGAGGCCATAAATTGAATCTAAACTGGAGATTCAAGGCAATCACTTACTGATCATGATGGATTAAGTGTGAATTCCATTGCACTTCCATCAATTTTGTAACTGAAAAGTCGTTACGGTTACAACATGAATTGTTGAACTCTCAATTTCTTTACACCTTGCTCAATTTTGTGTCAGCATTGAGTCGGACCTCTTTTAGATGACATAGTGACTTCCTTTTATTTATTGAAACTCAATCGAAGTGGAACATTTACGGCAAGCATACGGATGGTTTAAGTGCTAATAGTCTAGTATGGATTTCGTCGCACTTCGATAATTTTTGCTTTAACTCTATTAAATGTATACTAATCATGACAAAGTTTAACGAATCACACGACATTGTCAAACGAATCACACGACAAACAGGATTACGGTTTAAGTAACGTGGATTTGGGTTCCATCGCACATAATTTATGTACAACATACTTATTTAAAGACGTGACACTCAGTCTGTTCGGTGTGATTTAAGGATGGATTCCAACACTGTGACACTTCGATAATTATGGACTCTATCACACTTCGACAATTTATATGACTTTAAAGACGAAAATGACATGTCATTGTCATACATTGAAATGCACTTGAATCAGACGTACTACACATGACATTGTGTGAAGGCGAAACTAGATCGTTTATGTATAGATTCCGGCGCACTTTGACAAAAAATCATAAACAGATATGACATGTTCATATGAAACAGAAATTCACGTGAGTGCCATGGATTCTGTCTCACTTCAAGAAATGTCGTACCCGTAAAAAATTAAACGTCAAAAATTGTATCGGTAATTCAAGTTCAAAATTGTACCGACACTTGCAAGAAATTGCAATTGCAAGATTGAAGTACGTCTACATTAAACGCTACAACCCAACTGTACATTGAACTGCGTCTAAATTAAACACTACGAGCCGCAACAATGTAAACTTTTTAAAACGCTATTATTTACAAAATTTGATGTTCCTACCGATGTCCCTGCGTCCCTTTAGAACCAAACCCGTATAAGACATTCATAGACGACCCGAAAACAAAGGTTTGTGGTTGTCCCTTCGTCGCCACCCTCGAGAACACCGAAATGTACTTCATTCGTACAAACCTACAGGCACCTGCCAAGGACTTACCGATGGCGTCACGCACACAACATGTCACTTGCTCTACCTCATGCCACTTATGAACCTCATCAATTCGACTCGCAATCTCCAAATCGGATTGTCCGTTCTCGTACAGAAGGCCCTTATTCCCCATGTTGCGAACAAAGATTCTAAGGATGTTGCAAGAAACTAGCACCACAACGTCTTCCAAAGTCCGCTTTCAGTTTGAACATACCACACACAACACTCTGCAGAAGTCGGAACCGGCCACAAACAACCGTATGCAACAATATGACACATCTTTTGGTAGTATTCCGGCACGGCGCAACTGATATACTTCCAAAAACGGATTGTAGGATGCATAGTCCAACAACTCTCGTTTCAAGTCTGCAGGCCACACCTGAGGTGACCTCGTGACGTTGTCCAGACGAAAGTAAAACCGGTTATTCTCTTCCTGCCTGAGCGTGGCGCGCAAGGACGGAAGTTGCTTGACACCAATGGCATAATGAGGTACTTTGATCAGACTTCCCCACTCCATCGTGAAAGCAAATTTGTACTCCTTATGCCATGGGCGTTTCCTTGCCAAGATGGCTTTATCACATTCTGCCTCGGACCACGCATCGATAGGCTTGTCAAAGAAAGGGACGACGGTCATCCATGGGTCGTTTTCGAACTCTGTTGTCATCGACTCGATAATTTCGGTATCGCCTTTTACCACGGAATCCGCATGCACAAGGGTGAATGGGGCATGCACAATCATGCCGATGGGCCATGACTCCTGTCACACTCCCTGCACAAGACATGAAATGCAAACATAAATGAAAATGAAATATCGAAATAGTACAAAAATCGCCTTCATGATGAACTTAACTTCAAAAATTGTTGAACCATCACCAACCATTTTTAAAAAATTAAACCGTAGACCGTGGACAAAATTTCGGTACGCTACATCATCGAAAAAATAATATGCTCCATTCTGAATTCTCGTCTGTTCAAACAATTATTTTACAAAAATCACACTCCCCCACTCTATCGGGGAGACGTAAACTAATCGTTATTGTCCCCTCCATTTACACTCCGTTCACCAGATGGACCTTTACCAGATGGACTCAGATCGAGAAGTGCAGCTTCAGCATTCAGTCGAACACTGGAAGGAATGACAAGTCCAGTTGTGAATGGTCTTGTACCACGGAGCGGTCTCTCCCAACCAAAAGCGATCGAGTCAGCATCCTGCCATTTTGTCTGGTCAGTCATTTTCCATCGTTTTTCCTATGCGTTCTCATAAAGTTGTTCGAGCGACTTTGCTCTCCCAGTCGGCACCCAATATTCCACTAGCACTTGATTATGATTTTCCGATTATAATCAATAACCACTTGAGAAAGAGGTTTGCCCACCCAGATTGGCACACCGCTGGACATATCATCGTCGGAGGGGCGAAGGATAAGAAAAGTGCCCACGTGGACATGCACGAGGGGGTCGAAACTAGTTTTCGGACGATTTTTTCTTCGTCAAACAAATAGGGGTTGCCTGTCGTCGTCGATGTTGACACGGTGAGGAGAAGGTTGACGATCGATTTCGAGCAGCCGTGGTCGTGGCCAAAAACTTTCCTGAGGTTGTGAGGACAAACCATTGGCGATGATCTCATCTCCATGTTTGATAACCTCCTCCCAGTAACACAAAGCTCTTTCTCTCCTGCTCACCTCATGGTCATTGTAAGTGCACCACGTCGATCGCCTACTCTCCAGCAACTCGCAGAAGCGAACAATTTCATTTTGTCATTCAAATAGTCATTTCGAGGAAGGGGTCGCACATGAGGTGGGTCAAACGGCCATGAAGGACCTGCATAGCTTTCATCGGGGTTTTGATTGAACAAAAAAATCGGACCTTCCTCGCGCAATCAGTTGTCATCATCGCAAAACTCCTTGTACAGCATTCCCGGATTATGTCCAACCATAAAAAATTTAAGCAAGTGCGATTTTGAAATACCGGTAATGTCTGACGCAATGTACGGGTCCACTATAATAATCCAATCTTCCATCGTATCGAGGAAAATACATTTGGGAGGCTTTTTGTGGGATTGCTCTATGAGCTCGAAGAACTCGTCCATATTATAAGCGTCTACGTCTTTCAATTTCTTCGAGGAAACGCTAAAAGTAGAGTCAACGTCTGTATGGGTGTGTCCCACCAGCATGAAACATATTTCTACCTCTTCGAAAACTCCGAACTTAACCAATAGTGCAGCCATCTACCGTGTGCAATGATGCCTGTCAGATTAGTCTTCATCATCATCTCGTGCCTAAGCGCTTTCGAGTAGTTCGTTTGACCAATATGAGGGATAGTTGTTTTCTTCTGATCCATGCCGTCAATGATGACACACAAACGCTCGTTCGGACGAACCATGGAATCAGTTTTCGCTCGACTGTAGTCCAATCTGTGTTCAACCTACGTCCTTTGATGTGCTTTCATATCCTCTCGAGCTTGCTCTCGATCTCGAGGAAGAGCAGCATATTGTATACGTTTCTTCAGTTCATGACAGACGACGCACTTCGTGAACGTGTTAGATTGCGTGAGGGAAACGTGGAAAAAATGTCGCCGCCACAGTTTATAAAAGTTGGACTCAGACACGACATCGAGGCCAGCGGCCAAAAAGTCTGATTTGATGGACTCATAAATAAATGTCTTCGTGAAAGCAGCCGGGAGTCGAAGCTTCGGTCAGGAAACCCCACCTTGGTTAGCCACCTCATTCGGCATGCTATCCGCATGACACTCGATGAACGTTCTCATGTTGGCAAGCATGAAGACCGTTTTATCGGTTGGCCGATATCTTCCCGTCAGGCCATGCTCGGAACGCACGTAGTCATTGTCAAAACGCTTTTTGTAGCTGTAAATGTATTTCGCGAGAGACCGAGTACAATGCAGTACGCCCTGACACACATCGAACGTTCCAACTCCACAGGGCGGACACGTTTCTGTCCACCCTCATTTACAGTGAAATCCTTAATACTTTTCATCCACCACTCAGTTCGCTATCCTGGACTCTTACAATACAGTCCCAGTCTAACCTTTCGCACTTCCTCTGGCGACACATCGTAACAACATCGAGCCTTGCAACATGCCATGCCACGCACCATGAGCAGTCTTTTTTCGGACAGCATGTTTCTCGCTCTTTTGTACTGTTCTTTCCTCCTAGCGTTCCTATTAGCCATGCTATACCTTCGTCTCTCGCCTGTAGAGGTGCGGGCAAAATCTGCAGTATCGCCCTTCTCTCTTCATCATTCCTGCCAGATGCTTCCGACCCAGACTGACTCTCAATTGGAATCGTGTCATCACTTTGCACTTGCGTTGGACTCGTCCGTGCTGTGGAAAGTTCCTCCAAAGAATAGTCGGTGGCAACCAACTTCGTACTACTGGAGGTAGCGTGAAGCAAAGGTCCACTGAAAGAGGACTGTTGTCCAGACGAGTAATCAGTGGCCACCAACCGATCACTCTCGTCATCAGATGATGAGTAAGAAACACCCATTGACACGCAACTGCTGTGCGCCGAAGCCGTGGGGTGCACCTCGCGAGGAATGTGGAACTCGATCCGGGAGGTAGACGGTTCTTCGCCCGCGGACGTTGTTGCCAAATCTGTAGGCAGTTGAATGCAACCTCCAAAGCTCTGACGAAAAGCGAGACTCTGTTTTTTCGGGACAGCTGCAGCGGACTGTTGGAACGGCGAACTGTCCGAAGAGGTTGTCGGGGCCTATTCCAGGTGTTGTAGCTCGTAATGCAAGTTGACGGCTTGTTCAGTTTCCATAACCCGGTTTATGTGGTCGTTCGTCAAACCGTCTTTGGCGCCGACATGTAACCGCGGGTGCAGCGGATGCGATTCCCCTCAGCGTAATCAATTAATCTCTCTTGTGCGGATTGAACGGGTCATTCGAACTCGTGTCCACACCCTGCAAAACAGAAGAGCAAACTGTAAGCACGATTACTAAAGAAGGGCCAACCAACCCCCCCCCTGCCCCCCTCCAAATAGAGAACGGAGACACCCTTCCCCTTTTTGCTTTTTATACTTTTGTAGTTGGACGTTGAAGTCCGTAGCAGCTGTCAAAGTCAAAACCCTTGATCTTTTTAAAGGCCTCCGTAGATGAAACTCAACTGCCACAAAGGGCCTTGGCCCCCCTACCCGTCGCTCCCGCAGGTAGCTGAAGAGAGTAGGTAACGCAACCATCTTGGCGGTTGTTTAGCGTCACGAGGCAAGTCCCTCAAGGCGCATGTCAACCGACACTTGAGTGTCGAATGAGACCCTCGACAACGCCGGGGGCCAGGCGAGTATGGACAACATATAACATGCCATCGCTTCGATAGTTCGCGAACTCATGCATGGCCAGTGTTTATGAGGAAGCCTATAATGCGGTTCACATTAATAGATGTCTACCTCGCGCTGCCTGCATGTGGTCGGTGATATTTGGTTATGGGCCGAATACTCGGAGACAGAAGTTTGTCGGGATCCGAACTTCGCAGAAATAGAATCGACGGCTAACGGGTTATCAACGGGTCGCCGTGAACTGACTGTCGGCCAATCGTCACAACGAATGCAAGGCTATGACAGGCAGGAGACAAAAAAAAACATGGCTCAATGACCCTCAACCGACCCCTGCAAACCCCGATCAAATGCACGTTGATTCGAACGTTGTGCGCTAGGACTGAAAGCCTTTGCAGCACGCGCGGCTTCGATGCCGAAGCGTCTTTGTAATGTCGACACCCGACTGTGCGAACTGCAAACCACGCAGTGGAAGAAGCATGACAGCGACTAAACCACACTTATTGCGATGTTGGCTTTTACTGGAGGGCGACGAAGATAGACAGCATACAAGAAATGGACCCGGCCACTTACACCGTCGTCAACCCCAATAAACCCCTTTTAGGGCAATTCACAAGGCGAGCACTTTTGTGCACTACCAGGCCGCCGTCATAGAAGACGGACGGGGAAGTCGAAGTAGTTGAAAATAATGGTCAGATTTACGCGGAGCCTCAAAGTTCACCGCGATCCGAATTTGGTGGGAGCTCGAGTAGCCAGGAACCTGTTTTCGCATGGCCGGTGCCAGTGGAAGGGAGCGTCAGCGGGTGCACATAAGGAACGCTATGTCTGGGCGCACACAAGGAAGGCTCTGCCGCTCTCAAGTTTTCGTTGCACGATAGCACACGCAGAACAAAGGGTAATGGCGGATGCACCACCACACAATTCGACGCATCGCGACCCCAAACAGACCCCTATAAACACCAATTATCGCCACCGTGTAATCAGATGTACTAGCACAAGAGGTTGTCGAAGTCGGACATGTACACTACGCAGACACGAATCAATTAGAATGACTTTTATTGGAAGGCAACGAAGATCGACGGTATACAAGAAATGGACCCGGCCACTGATATCGTCGTCAACCCCAATAAACCCTTTTTAGGTCAATTCACAAGGCGAGCATTTTTGCGCACAACCAGGTCGTCGTTATAGAAGATGGACCGGGAAGTCGAAGCTGGTGAATATAACGGTCAGATTTATGAGGAGCATCAAAGTTCGCCGGGATCCGAATTTGGCGGGTGCTTGAGTAGCCACGAACCTGTTTTCGCGCGGCCGGTGTTTGTGGAAGGGAGCGCCATCGGGTGCACATAAGGAACGCTATGTTGGGCGCACACGAGAAAGGCTCTGCTGCTCTCAAGTTTTCGTTGTACGACAGCACACGCAGAACAAAGGGTAATGGTGGATTCACCACCACACAATTCGGCGCATCGCGATCCCAAACTGACACCTATAAACACCGATTCTCACCACCGTGTAATCAGATGTCCTAGCACAAGAGGTTGTCGAAGTCGGACATGTACACTGCGCAGACACGAATCAATTAGAATGGCTTTTGTTGTAAGGCAACGGAGATCAACGACACACAGGAGATGGACCCGGCCACTGACACCGTCGCCAACCCCAATAAACCCCTTTTACGACAATTTCAAAGGCGAGCAGTTTTGCGGACTACCACGCCGCCGGCTTTGAAGACGGACGGGGAAGTCGAAGCTGTTGAAAATAACGGTCAGATTTACGCGGAGCCTTGAAGTCCGTCGGGATCCGAATTTGGCGGGTGCTGGAGTAGCCAGGAACCTGTTTTCGCGCGGCCGGTGCCAGTGGAAGGGAGCGCCAGCGGGTGCACATAAGGAACCCTATATCTGGGCGCACACAAGGAAGGCTCTGCCGCTCTCAAGGTTTTGTTGTACGATACCACGCGCAGAACAAAGGGTAATGGTGGATGCACCACCACACAATTCGGCGCATCGCGACCCCAAACTGACCCCTATAAACACCGATTCTCACCACCGTCTAATCAGATGCACTAGCACAAGAGGTTGTCGAACTCGGACATGTACACTGCGAGGGCACGAAAAATTTAGAACTGCTTTTATTGGACGGCAACGAAGATTGACGGCACATAGGAAAAGGACCCGGCCACTGACACCTTTGTCAACCCCAATAAACCTCTTTTAGGGCAAATTCGAAAGGGAGCACTTTTGCGCACTTCCAGGCCGCCGGCATTGAAGACTAACGGGGAAGTCGAAGCTGTCGAAAATAACGGTCCGATTTATGCGTAGCCTCAAAGTCCGCTGGGATCCAAATTTGGCGGGAGCTGGAGCAGCCAGGAACCTGTTTTCGCGCGGCCGATGCCAGTGGAAGGGAGCGCCAGCGGGTGCACATAAGGAACACTATGTCTGGGTGCACAGAAGGAAGGCTCTGCCACTCTGAAGTTTTCGTTGTACGATAGCACATGCAGAAGAAAGGGTAATGGTGGATGCACGACCACTCAATTCGGGGCAGCGCGACCCCAAACTGACCCCTATAAACACCGATTATCAACACCGTCTAATCAGATGTACAAGCACAGGAGGTTGTCGAACGCGGACATGCACACAGCGCATACATAAAAAATTTGGAATAGCTTTTATTGGAGGGCACACAAGAAATCGACCTGGCCACCGACACCGTCGTCAACCCCAAAGAACCCCTTTTAGGGCCATTCATAAGTCGAGCACTTTTACGCACCACCAGGCCGCCAACATTGAAGACGGACGGGGAAGTCGAAGCTGTTGAAAACAACGGTCAGATTCACGTGGAGCCTTAAAGTTCACCGGGATCCGAACTTGGCGGTTGAATTTTTCGCGGGACCTCAAAGTCCGCCGGGATCCGAACTTGGCGTTTGCTAGACTGGCGAGGAACCGGTTTGTGAGAGGGATGTCGGTTATCTCGAGGATGGGTGTTGAAGTGCACAGAAGGAACGCTATGCGTGTTTGCCTGGTCAGGGAGGCCCTGCTGCTGTTCGCAAGTGTCTGTTCGACGAGAGCACGCACAATAGAAATACAACAGAAATGGTAGTCGTAGGTGCACCACGTCAGAAATCGGAGCAGCGCGGCCCCCAATAGACCCTCATAGACGCCGATTCTCCCCATTGACAAAGCGAGTTTGCGAGGCGATGCAGTCACAAATGTTGTGATCCGTGATAACAATGACTGGACCCACCAAAAGAAATCACCATGGCTGGTGCCCCCCCCCTGCAACCCCATCTAACAACGATTCGTCAAGTCGAGAAGGCGAGGCCCGACTCGCTCACTACCAACGTCGACATATGATAGCGCGAACCGTCATGCGCGCGAAGACACGGGAATGCCGGTGGCTAGACTGCACGCATGCCGATGACGACACCATCGTCGGCAACCGCCTCAAACCCCAACGAGGCAAATGGACAGGCTGGCACTTTTGTGCACCCAAACGTCTCTGGCGACCACAACACATGCGAAAGGCCAGGCCGTCGGAAATGGCCGGTTAGATTCTAGTCGAACCTCGAAGTCCGGCGAGATGTGAACTTGCCCTCGGTTCCACTTACGGACCACTAACGGCTGCCGACCCGAAGTCTGCAGGGATCCGAACTTGACATCAGTTGCCGCGTGTCGACCGGGAGCATGACACACTTTGTTTTTGTTGGGGTCCCATTGACAAGACTTTTTTTTTTTGCGGGAACGCCACCCAAAGAACAGTCATGTACCCAGGACTCCGTTAAGATCCATGCAAACAGCAAGCGTATGATTTCAGCGATGCGGTCGAAACAACAATGACCATCCGAGCAGATCCCGACTTTGCATGCTTCATATCGCAAGTCCGCCGAGATCCGAACTTCGTGTTCGAGCCCTCGCACGGTGACAACTGGCATGGCGTTCTGAACTATAGGCCCCACGCCCCGGGGCTGGAAAATTTATCGCAAAAGCTAGTCACCAGGGCAACCGGGAATGGCATTGTGACTGCGAACGCGAAACCAAAAACGTTGAGTCGCGTGTGAAAACCTGGCGAAAATGGAACTTCGGATGCCGACGAACTACAGCAATCATGCGTTGTTTTCTCAGAGGCGCGTGCTCTCCCAACGGCTGCGCGACGGCAACACAATGCCACTTCTGTGAGAGCACTACGCATGATTGTTGTAGTTCGCCGGTATCCGAACTTCCCATCTCGCCAGGCAATGACACGTGACTCACCTTTTTATGTTTGGCGGATGTTGATCTCGCACCTGCAGTCACAATGGCGACCCACCGTTCCCCGACGAATAAGACGTTTCCCAAAGGTGGCCGGGTTGTTCGTTATTGAACGAGGTCGTTTTTTCATGTTGAGGTTCTCGTCACGAAACATGCGGCGCTCACGCCGAAGAAACGGCATTGTCATCGCAGCGAGCGGCGGTGTCGTTCTCCATCGCGCGCACGCAACATGTGCATTCTTCGTCCTGGACCCCGCGGATGTTGCGCGCACAGCACTGGCGTTTGTCGTACGCAATTTGCTCTCGTGTCCCTCATCACTTGCGCCAGGCACGCACGCTCAACATCCGTGGCCTCTATGGTGGATCATGTGCACGTTGTGTGCACGGGATGGAGACGACACCAGCTCTCCCGGGATTGACGCCGTAGTCTCTCCGGGGAGGGAGGCACGAGTGTTGTGACGAGAACATGAAAACGGAACGGCAACCCCCTCCTGTTGATGAACACCATTCCTCTCACTGCACGCCACGTAGATGGTGGAAATCGTTCGCACGGTGGCCACCGCGCGATGCTTAATTCCAACCCTGGTCGCGCGCAGCCCATGTGGCGCCCGCTGGTCGTCCAACACACCCGCCGCTGCCAATGTTTGCCCTGCGAAGGATTCGAACCATCAGTCGTGGATTTGCAGTCTAATGCATCTCCTTTGTGTTAAACAACGTCTGAACTGTTTGTCGAGAAAAGCAAACGTGCGAGGAACTTTTGTCGACGGGATTTCGTGTTCTGCTGGAAAAAGGCGATTTCGTGTTTGCCTCAACCACGCGGGAGTGTTTTGCAATGTTCAGTATGGCAACCACGTGGGAGTGTTTTGCAATGTTCTGTTGGCTCGTCTTCAATGCTTAGCGAAGCAGGAATCATGGGGCCTTTCGCGAGGAATGAAGGAGTGCGAAGAGAAGGAAGTACAAAAACCATCTGGCCCATCGCCAACCCAAGGAGGAATCATGGGGGCGATTGCATGGAACGAGCGAGAAGGAAGCAAAAGGGAACACAACAACCGTGTGCCCCAATGTCTTTGTCATCCGTTCCCTCCGTCCCCGCCACTTGCGACACGTGCCACAACATGATGATCATCAGGGTGTTGATGAAGATGATGATGATGCTGATTGCGATGCAGACGATGATGATGACGACATGATGATCATCAGGGTGTTGATGAAGATGATGAGGATGCTGATTGCGATGCAGATAATGATGATGATGACGAGGACTGTGGCGTTGTTGATGACTACGACGATGTCGATGATGATGTTGATGATGGTGTTGATGATGTCGTTAATGATGATGAGGATGATGATGATGATGATGATGATCATGGTGTTGATGATGATGACAACGATGATGATGACAACGATGATGATGACAACGATGATGATGATGATCATGATGATTACGTTGATGATTATTTGTAAATACTAATCCACAAAACAATCAAATAATTCAGAAAATGACGTTGATGATTATTTGTAAATACTAATCCACAAAACAATCAAAATAATTCAAAAAATGGCAAAAGAAGCATGTCAAAGTTATATAAATCATAAATGGATTGGAGGACGATCTTGATGATGATAATGGTGATGATGATGATGATGATGATGATGGTAAGCAAGAGTGAAGGGGCCGCTCGCGAGGAACGAACGAGTGGGAAGCAAAAGGGCATACAGAAACCATGTGGCCCAATGTCATCCACATCCGTTCCAGCCGTCCCCGCGACTTGCGTCACGTGGCGCAATGTGGCTGCTCCCATGCGCCGGCAAGCATGTGCGACGACTGACACGTGGGCAGGCAGAAAACCACTTTACCTTAACAAGGGCACAACACACACGATGGCGCAGCTCTCTGACGGGGCACAAGTCTTGGACGACGCGCAATTCTTCGACGATGACGAAGTGCACACGATGGCGCGACTATTCGACAAAGGGCTGAGCGTAGACCACGGCGGTCAATTACTACCGCATAACACAAAGAAGGAATGTCGAAGCGCCGACAACTGGACCCCAGCAGCGGGCAGAAGGACAGGAAAGAGTTGGCGACGAGAGGGACGCCCGCAGACACGTGGCGCAACAGCGGAGCATCAAAGGCGATGGAGGAGGTCGCCGAAGGCACGTCGCGCGCGAATGCGCTCGTCACGGCTGGAGATGCGAATGCGCTGCACAAGACCCTAGGCAGCGGAGCCCCGAACTGTCGTCGCACCCCATGGAAAGACCCGCCTGTGTCCCCCCGCATGGCCTCGGACCCCGCTCGCCAGGCAGGGGACGCGAATGCCCATGAACCCCTCCAACCTCCCCTCCCGCAGCCCCCCCCCCCCCCCCCCCACCCCCCCCAACGGACTGGAAAATATAAGCTGCCCCCCTTGCGCTGCCTGAGACCCCCTCGCGCGGGGCCCGCGAACCCGATGACACGAACGCGAGCGGCCAGGAAAAAGGGCTCTATTTTTTAATGACGCCCGGGAAGGGCTGGCCCATAGGGACTTTTTTGTCATGTCGTGCTCACCAGGTCCCCGTCGGGGAAATTTCGACGCGGAGCCACTGTTCGATGCGAGGATCGAACAATCGTGCGGTGGTGTACGGTCCCTGTGCGATTTTCCGAAACGAAAGGCCCGAGGGGGCCTCGAGTCCCGCGCGCCTACAAGTACGAGCGGCGCCCTAGGCATTAACGTTGTGTTCTGCGTTTTTGCTGGGGAGATGCTGCCCGACGGAAGCCTCGCACCGCCACTGTCGTCAACAACACCACCCCGCACAGGTGGAGTGCCATAGCTGGCAAAGAGTAGAGACAACCATTCGTCACCGCATTGGTTTCCTGGCACTGACGCATCCCGCATGCCCTCGTATCTCCCTCCACCTTTGAAGTCGTTGTCCACGTCATATTCGACGTCTTGTGTCGACACTTCTGGCGACCACTACTCCACGCACTGCCCTAGCAAACACAAAGCACTCCACGCAGCACACTCGCGAACGAAAAGCATAAGCCAAAAGGTCGACAGATTGCTGTCTGGAATGACGGCGCGGATCGCGCGAATCTCCACTCGACAGTATCACACGGTGAGTGCGCCCGCTGCCGGGACGTGTGT
This sequence comes from Chara braunii, assembly GCA_003427395.1. Classification (NCBI taxonomy): domain Eukaryota; kingdom Viridiplantae; phylum Streptophyta; class Charophyceae; order Charales; family Characeae; genus Chara; species Chara braunii. Next base: position 154,997 of record BFEA01000918.1, on the reverse strand, counting down.
GTGTTTGTGTGCGAGTGCGGGTGGGTTTTCTGATGATATGCTCGCCCAGATTGAAAGAGTTCGTGTTTGCGTGTATGCGGATGGATGCGTGTGTGTGTGTGTGTGTGTGTGTGTGTGTGCGTGTGTGTGTGTGTGTGTGTGTGTGTGTGTGTGTGTGTGTGTGTGTGTGTGTGTGTGTGTGTG
>BFEA01000918.1:117474-154689 GCA_003427395.1 Chara braunii | reverse complement strand
GTGTGTGTGTGTGTGTGTGTGTGTGTGTGTGTGTGTGTGTGTGTGTGTGTGTGTGTGTGTGTGTGTGTGTGTATGTGTGTGTGTGTGTGTGTGTGCTAGTGTGTGTTTGTGCGTGCGCGTGTGTGTCTGTGTTAGTGTATTCGAGTGCGTGTTTTATTGTGTGTGTGGTTGTATGACGTGTATGCTACACGCGTGAGGAAGGATCGTACGCGTATTAGGATCTGAGAGGCGTGTGTGTGTGTGGGTGGCGTGTGCGGGCGCGTATGTTTGTGTGTGTGCGTGTGCCTGTCTGTGCATTTTTTTGCGCGTGTGTGCGTGTTCGGGCACATTTAACGCGCGGAGATGCGCGCAAAGGTGTTTCCACGTCATTTTTGCGCGTGTGTGTGAGATTGCGCACATTGAACGAGCAGAGAATCGTGTGCTTGTCTTGCGAATCACGAAAGGTCTTATCGAACACATGGTTGCCAATCACGAAACACAATCACATCTTGAGCACTTACCACACTCGATGTGATCCTTTGTGCTGTCCCACTTTCATATCCGCCGTTCTGCCCAATGGATGATCGATCAAAACAGGCGGTGCCAATGTCGACATAGCGAACGCATTCGTCGACCAATCGCAAAACACGATCATGTCAATCGTGATCGATTCAACTGACCAGCAGAGAAAGCTCCGCGCGAACACGTGGTGACAATGTCCACAACGTACACTCGATGAACCGACCCATCACGAAACATAAGCCAAACACTCGCGATCGGGTGATTGATGCTGATTGATGTCGCAACAATATCGCCCCTGATCCGCCTAACGGATGATTAATCAGTGCACGAGGAGACAACATCGGGATCGCAAACACATCCATCCGACCGATCGTGGAACGCTAACAGATTACTCGCGATCGGTCGATTGATCGTGTGGGCTGTCCCGACGTTGCCACCACGTGTGTGTTTGGCTTGTCTCAATGGCAACATCAAAACCGCAGCAATGTGCGTGTTTGTGTGTTTGTGCGTGTTCGTGCGAGTGCTATTTTAGCACCGGGACCTGTTATGTGTTCCTGCAGGCGATGTGCGTGTGCGCGCGTCTGTGCGTCTGTGTGCGCGCGTGCGCGATCAACCCGTCGGCGAAACAAGAGTCGATTGGTCAGGAGATCTGCCACGATAACGTGTTTGATCGGGTGCTCTGTTGGCGGTTGTTCGAGTGGTTGATCTATCAGCACACCAACCGCCAACCGAGCACCCGATCAAACAACTGATCCTAACAGATCTCCTGACCAATCGAGTGTTCTGTCGAAGACTACCAGCAAGTTCGATAGACCAGTCGCTCCCCGACCAGATCATCACTCCGCAGATGTTGGAAGCAGATGCATCGAGCGACCCATCTGCGACAAATCCATTCTTCGCAAAGAATCCACAAGGCAATTGATAATGTGCCCGCGAGCGGATCAAACAATGTTGTTGGTCATCGAACCTTATATAACATCGAACCATGTTAAGCATGTAACCTGGCTTCACATCAAACCTCGGCGGGCGTCGAACCTCGTCGGACGTCGAACTTTGGCGAACTGATCGTGCAATCAAAGTGAACTGATCGCGCAATCAAACACCTGAAGAAGTTTACATTCCGGCGAGCTTGTGCACCTGTTCGAACACGTTTCGCAACCCCCGCCCCACAACCACAGCCAAGGATGTGCAGGAATTCGAAGTCCGCCGGGATCCGAACTTCAAGAAATTGTTGGAGGGTGAGTTTGGCAAACAGGTGTGTGTCTCCCACGCAATTTCGCCAAGTTCTGCGACAAATCCATTCTTCGCAGAGAATCCACAAGGCAACTGATAATGTGCCCGCGAGTGGATCACACCATGTTGTTGGTCATCGAACCTTGTATAACATCGAACCATGTTGGGCATGTAACCTGGCTTCACATCAAACCTCGGTGGGCGTCGAACCTCGTCGGACGTCGAACTTTGGCGAATTGATCGTGCAATCAAACTGAACTTATCGCGCAATCAAACACCTGAAGAAGTTTGCATTCCGGCGAGCTTGTGCACCTGTTCGAACACGTTTCGCAACCCCGCCCCACAACCACAGCCGAGGATGTGCAGGAATTCGAAGTCTGCCGGGATCCGAACTTCAAGAAATTGTTGGAGGGTGAGTTTGGCAAACAGGTTTGTGTCTCCCACGCAATTTCACCAAGTTCGGATCCCGGCGAACTTAATGTTCCCGCCTTTCGGAAGACATGTTTGCGGCCCGCCTGCAGGGTTGTGGATCCGAACCTCCCTTGCAAGGTCCCTGGTGCAGTCGTCAGGTCCGGACCTCGGTGAACTTCGGTTTGGTGAAAATGCGAAGTCCGCTGGGATCCGGACTTCTCCTGCACGTTCCCTCGCACATACATCAAGTTTGGATCCCGTCGAACTTCGCTTTTTCGCATTGTTTGGGTTCAGAATGCGGACTTGGGCGCCTGGGGGATCGCCACAACCTCGGACTATTAAACACTTGAAGTCCGCTTGGACATCGGCGAACTTGAGATTTCGTCCTTTCTCGATTCATGTTTCCGGCCCGCCTACTGGGTCGTGGATCCGAACCTTCCGTGCACGGTTCCTCGGACACTCGTCAATTTCGAACCCGGGCGGACTTCGGATTTGATAAAATGCAAAGTCCGCTGGGATCCGAACTTCTCGTGCACGGTTCGTCGTGCGGCCGTCAAGTTCGGACACAGGCGTGCTTCAAATCCCTGGTGGTGTGGGTTCAGACTTTGGAGTTTCTAGCGCCCGGTGGATTGCCACAACTTTGGATTCGTGAAAATGTCATGTCCGCCGAGATCTGAACTTCAAAAAAGTTCAAGATGGCGAGTTTTAGAGACACCTTTGTCTCTCCCGTGTCGTCTCGCCAAGTTTGGATCACGCCGGACATGACGTTCCCGCCTCTCGTGGGACATGTTTGTGGCTGGCCCATTGGCCGGTATAAGTGAACACCAACCAAGTCGACCACCCAGATTCAAATCTTCTAGCGTGCGGTCCGTCTAATACCATAGGTCGCAGATCACGGAACAGGACATGTTTACGAGTGTCCCCGTGCCCGTGTGTCCCGTTTGGTATGTGCGCGTGGTGTGTAGGGTGCGTAATGGAGGCGACCTTCTCGACATCACGAATCATGGAGTCGATGTTCTCCACACCACAAACCATGAGTCCCGAGACGCACATTCACATGACAGAACCATTTCGTCCTTGCGCGAGATCTGTGCGGTATTTTAACGGTGTGACTACGATCCATGGAGCGACCGCAGAGGACTTCGACGAGGACCCCTGGATGACCGTCGTCCCGTGCATGGGACGGCATATTGACGATTGGTGCAATGGGAATTGGGCCACGATGGAGAGTCGCTGTCCATGGGCGAGCCAGTACAAGTTCGCCAACATGTTGGAGTTCGGGAACCTCATCCTGGTGTCTGACGCTCTCCTCGGACACAAGTTCCTGAACCATATGCGCAGAGCACTTGGCTGCATTAGCCGCCTTTTGAGCTGCCTCGAGTGCCACTACGTCAGGTCGTCGCCACGAACTTGGGAAGGCTCGCGGAAACAAGAGTTGGTGGACTACGCTCGTCACTGCTCGTTCTTGGAGCAGTACCCGCTCTGGTGCCCTGGGAATTCTCCACAAGTTGTGTCATACTGTTGTATGCGATTGACTGTGTCGGGCACTGATTACGCCAAAGTTCTATGTATCGCTGCTTCGAACAAGAGCAGGAACCTCGTCGACGCAGTTGTGCTTGTGTCACGGAACGAGGTGGTGATTGAGGGGTCTAAATTCGTGTGGACGCGTGGGCCCGTACGTCCAGATGGTTGGCGCGATTTGGTGATAGTAGGGCGGGTCCAAAACTTTTCATTGCATCGTGAGGTCGAGGAGAAAGTGTCCGACATACGGGACTGTATAGGGAATTCCTTAGCACGACCGGGAGTGTTTGTTAGGATGAAATACATGTCCGTCTTTTCGGAGAGGGCATCGGTAGACGAACCGCAGATCCACGTATACGGATCATCAATGAATGCTTTGTATGGCTTCGGTTCACGACGTCGTCCCAGGGGAACCCCGAATGTCGGCTCGTCTGAACTGGTAGTCAGACCTGTTGTTTAAGGGAAAAAAAGGGAGAGGTATGAGATGTCGTTTTGTTGCCTACAATATTAGATGTGTAGCAGTGGAGGGAGGTGTGAGAGGCAACAGTTGCTAGTAGACGCTACACTGTGCACTTCTCGTGCAAATCCCTGATCGTGGAACATTTCAACAACCGCCGAAAATCATGTTGGAGGTCTATCTCTGACGCCGTTTCCTTCCATGTCGTGCCGCGGCGAAGTTCGGATCCCGGCGAACTTCGCGTTTTGGGATGTGCGTTGGTTTGTCTTTCGTACTGCTGGCGTCGGGTGGACCGCAATCTGGATATGTTTTGAGCATTGACGGACTCAATCACTACTGCCATCAAAACCTGCGGTCAGTTGTGAGACCCGGGGCTCTCCCACCATAACCTTGCTCGGACCCCACCTTTCGTCTGAGCTCAAACGTGATCTAGTATTTATCTTTGTGTATCTTTCTCGCGGCGTCCTGAAGTTCGGATCCAGGCGGACTTCCTGTGACGCCTGTCTATTGGACAGCCAGTGATCTTCCGGATCCCCTGTGGATTGCGACAACAGCTCCTCTCCACCCTGTTCCGCACGTGTCGTTCTGTCCCGCCAGGGACCCATGCAATGTTGTCACGGCTGCTACGCATATCAGAAGAAGTTCTGTGTGGCATTTCCAGGTCGCGGTTGAGTGCACGGACCGTGTGTCTCTGGCACCGTCTCTGCCTGTCGCATCGTTCTGAAGTTCGGATCCCGGCGAACTTCAATTTTCGGGAGGTGCGTTGGTTTGTCTTCGGACATGCCCGTCCGGTGGTTCGCACAACCCGCCCGGCGACCGGGAGAGTCCGTCTCCGACTTCTGGTTTTGATCAAATGCAGTTGCGGAGTATATTCACTCGAGCCCGGTTCTGGAACGCCGGCTACATGGGCTGGCTGTTTCTCTCTTTCTGTCGCACCGTCTTTTAGCCGGGACCAATGTGGTTGTCGCCCGGCCGCATGACGTGTGTCCCTTTTTAAAGATTGATTTCGTTGCAGGTAAGAGGTCATTAAAGGTCTTCCCGTCCAAATTTCGTCGGGATCCGAACTTCAAGGTCCCGGAACGGTTGACCTCAATGTTTGCCGCCCTTGTTTTTTGCCTGCGTTGTGTTTTGTCTGCGACCTGACGCTCTTTGGTGGTTCATTTGTTTCTCGTTGTCGTCCGCAGACAAGATGTCTTCTTCGAGGGGCGAGGGGGAGCCTGCAGCGACCTCCGGGATGGGATCAGGGAAAGATTCCACAAAACGTTCGTCTACGACCTCCAGGTCGTGGTCGGACCACGCAAGGTCAAAATGGTTCGTCGACTAGTGTTGTGGTGATGCTTCGAACCCAGTTCAACAGCCGTGTGGTCCTGTAATCTTCGTTGAAGCCAATAAGCGCCGCCGGGTTCTGGGGGCTGTCTTGCGGTGGGAGAATGCGAAAGGCAGTCGTTGGCGGTTCAACATGAAAAATGTGTACGGTTCCAAGGGGAACGTCGTCGCCGGTGCCAAGGGGGCGGTTCTCGACATGTGTCTTTTCGAGGGGTTCGGAGCGGGTGCTGCGAACACCCCGTTTTACAACGACCTCCGGCGGCAGGGCGGGTTTGTTTTGGGTCGAGAGTTCTTCGACTTGTTGGATGAGAAGGACATCGCCCTCGACGTCCCTTGCGAAGTCGGCCCCGACCTGGAACTGTCAACGCCTTTGCAACAGTACGGCGGGTGTGAGTCGAGCGGGGCAGCGGGGGAGGGGAGGGATCTCGATTCCGGCGAGGCTACACATGTGCAGCGGGAGGATGCCAGAGGTCAGTTTGATGACAACGAAGATGAGGCGACACCGCGTCCGCCGTTTTTAGCGTCGAGGGAAAGTGACTGGTCCGTGATGTCCATACCTGGGGTACGACAAGAGGTCGCAGCGGATCCCGAAGAAGATGCAGTCCAGTGTGGGTCCGACTTGGAGCCCGGCGAGGGCCATGGCGCAGACGACAAGGTCGTGGGCGGTGAGGGAGCGCAGGGGACTCCCCAAAAAAGGAGGGGAGATTGTCAAGAGGACGTGGTAGGCTCTTCGAAGAATCAGAAGACAAGGACCCCGAAGACTACGGGAGAAAAACGGAAGGGAAGGGGGGTGGAAGAGGACCACTTGAGTAGCAAACGTCTTACTTCAAAATAGAAACAGCCTACGTCAGGACCTTCCACGACGAGGCCTGACATCGACGTGGACGCCGGGTACTTCCTGGAGTACAAGGACGGCGTGAGGACAAGGCGGGAGTTTGAGATTAGCCCGGCTCAGATCGTCGAACTCGGGGAGTGGGAGGATCTTTACAACCAGCGATCGTTGGATCCTGTCCTCGTGGGAACGATAAAAGAAGCAATGCAGTATGCGTTCGAAAATAAAAAGCAGACGTACGAGTTGCCGATCTTCAAGCTCGCACCACAGGGGCTTCAAAAACCAACTCCCGGGACCAAGGCTCAACGTCTGAAGCCGAAGGAGTGTAAGGACGAGCTGGGAGAATACTACTACTACGCGGTGTGTGGGCAGCATAACGTGGTTGCAGCCCGGTCGCTGCTCAGGAGTGAGGTGGCCAAGAAGTACAATTTCGAGCGGTGGCCGGCCCAGATGCTTCATTTTTCGGACGACGAATTCGAAGGGTATTTTCTTGTTAGTTCACAAGACAACAAGAAGGACCTGAAGGCGCCTCCCAGACAGTTGAAGCTGTCTATGAAAGACATTCGGTGAAAGTGGAAGCATGACGGCTGCCCGAGAGCTGTGATGGGGAACCCTAGAGGGAAACAAGATCAGGTCCGGGCTTAGTGTAAGTTTTGTACAATGGCGCTCCATAAGACGCCTCACAACAGCTTGTGGATTCTCGCGGATCAAAAGGAAGAGGAGGCCCTTAAGAAACAAAATGCTGCCCTGCGTTCTTATTTCCCTCTCACGATGGTCGGAGAAAATGTCTGGAAACTGGCCCTGGAGTTTTTCGAAAAATGGGAGATGGGTAGATTGCTGAGCCACGACGGAGCGAAGTGGATCGTGAAAAAGAAGAAGGTCAAAAACGTCAAGCCTGAGGTCGCCTACATCCACAACGACAAGTTGGGCAGAACTGAGGTGGTGTACAACGTCCATGTGGACCCACTGAATAAGAAAGGCAAAAAGGAGAAGGAGGAGGGCGATTGGTTCGTGCAAGTGCCTGACCCGGACGCGCATTGTTGGAAAGCAATGGAATCACTCACGGACAATGAGAAGTGTCGAGTTCTAAAGAAGTTGCTTGCTTGTGAGGTCGTTTGGGTCCAGGCCGGCTCCCCGTCGTTGGCGAAGCTCTAAAGAACGTGCAGGACATCGTGCAGCTGGTGAAGTGCGACCGCATGCCGGTCCAGTTGTGGAATTACTACTAGTTCAAACACGAAGAGAGGCCGGACTCGGATTGGATCCAAAGGTACCCTTTCATGAGATCGAGGTCTACAGTGTTGAGGAAGTTTGAAAGTCAGGGATTGGATGACGAGTTGTGGGATAACAGCAGGAAACACGTTTCATACTCGACGTTGTTCAAGGACTGCCCGTCGTACATGGGTTGCGACCAGGACAACTCGATTGAGGTGACGGAGAAGTTCGCGGAACACAACAAGTTGTCCGTTGACTAGAGAAACAAGGTTCTCTCCGTGTTGAATGGGAGCAGACTGAAGAGCCGGGAGGTCGCACTTGCCGAAGGCATTGTTCACATTAAATGGAAAGACATGGGGGATGTGACATCCATCGCGCCGTTCGCTAACGACCCTTTGGAGGCGGACATGAAGGGCGCAGAGCTGAAGGAAGCAGTGGCTGCCACAAAGAGCCACACGTTTGTCCTCGATCTGTGCGAGCCGGTTGACCTCAAACTGTGGAAGGCCCAAGCGTGGGAGACATTGGATTCCTATCTTCAGATGTGGTGTCCGTCGCATTGGACTCTCGTTGTTTTCGTACCGTGGCAGCACAACCTCACGTTTCTCGCCAGCATGCACCTTCTTTCTTTTGTCAAGCTGTTGGAAGGGAAGTGGGTGAGGAGAGTTCAGCAAAAGAAAAGCTTCCCCATTGGGAATAATTTGTACACGGAGGAAGACCGCATGTACATCCTCTTCAAGGGTGACGATCTGCGCGCCAACATATCCGTGGTCTACGAGGGAAACCTGCCCAGGGGTGCCGCTACTGAGGTGCGATTGCCTCAGAGGGTCACCCAGACGGATGTGTCCGAGATTCCCTTTGTGCCTTGCGATTGGTCGCTGGTGGCTCCGGAACGACAGGGCAGTGTCTCCGGGGATATGGAATGCAATCCGACACAATTCGTCGGTCTTCTTGATTTTCTTGGCAAGAAGGGAGAGGGTGTCGTGTTCCTTGGGAAACCGCACACGCAAAGCGTTTGGGATCTTCTTAAGGCCAACCGGCACGTTGTCGCGATGGAAGGGAACACCAAGCTCTTGCAATTCACGATGCAGGTGGTGAAAAGCGAGGTCAATTCGGGCGGGCGCAATTGTGAGTTCATGGTCGTGAAGCCAACACGGGATAAGGTGCGGAGTAACAAAACGGATATGTGGTTCAAGTTGAGCGAGAGGAAGAGGAACAAGATATACGATTTCTTGTTCCTTCAAACGCGTTCGAGGAAGGACTCTGACGCCGAGTACGTCCTCCGGAAGGACCACATGTTCGCACTGCTCGACAACTACGACTTCGCCTCCCGCATGATCGCGAAGACGTTTCTCGATAGGCTGCAGTCGCTGTACTTCGTGGAGCTCGAGCATCAGTTAAAGTTAGTCAGTTACGCTTCCCTGATCTCCATTGATGACGAGGAAGCCACAGGTGTGGAGTTTGTTGCCAACGCGAAGGAGGAGGAGAGCGACACAGAGAGCATTGATCTGCAGTACAACCCACCTCCGGCGGACCACAGCAGAGGGTCGTCGTCGGCCGGTCTGTCACCGAGCGCTGCAGCCCTTGTGTCACCGTCGGCCAAACCGTCGCCGGGCACCACGCCGATGAAGTTGATGGAGAGACTCAGAGCTCTGGCCGTCCTCCCACCCGCCTTGCGTCCTGGGTCCGACATCCCGCCCGATCATCCATCTTGGCAGGATAACCACATCCACTTCCTGCTTGAGCCACAACGTCATTCGCCTGAGCTGGAATGGGGCCATGACATGGTGTGGCATCCGGGAGTCATCCAGCCAGCGATATGAAAGGGCGAGTGGGTCATGGCCGTCGCAATCCCGGGCGCGGGATGGGCGTCATTCCCGCGCGAGTCGAAGTCCAACTTCCTGCACCTCGCGAGGATTTCGGTCCTCCGGAAAGTGACGGCCGAGAATGACACCTTTGCACCCGGCAACCTGTCCCTCATTTCCACAGCCAGTCGACTGTTCGACGAGCTTCAGGACAAGTGCTGGTTGGAATTGACGGAGGACTACTACGACCTCGACACAAGTCCGTCGAAGGGCATGGTGGACTGGAAAGTGCCCCCTCCTAGTGGCCCGGACGGTAGTTCAGGGGGGGGGGCACCTGGGAGTGGAGGGGATGGGGGTGGTGGCGCGGGGGGTGGCAAAGGAATCCAGAGAAGTGGGGAGAGGGGGTCTCATGACCGCAACACGACACCGGGAGGCAGCGGCGGGGTGGCGGGTTTCGCCGTTGACCGGCCTCCGTCGACAGGCACCTTCCCGGATCATACGACACAGTCCGCGGACCTCCCGACTTCGTCCGTGGGCTCAGCGAGGGACACGTTGGCAGCTTTGCTTGCTCTGGGCAGTCGCTCCGGTGGAATGTTGAAGTCTGCCGGGATCCGGAATGCAAAGCCGCTTTGGGTCGGGGGAGCCAAGCAAGGATCCCGAAATTGGTAGCATTGCAGCGCGGGACGGAAACGTGGAAAATGTGTCGCCTGAGTAGGAGCGACGACCGGAAGGATTGCAGCGAGAGGCTGCAGGTACAGGATCCGGCGACACGGAGACGACGAAGTACGCCGAGATCCGAACTTCTTCGCGCGGGGGGTGTCGGCCAGGGATTGCTGTGCCGTTCAGAGGGGCAGCGTGCACGGAGACGGAAGGGCGGTCCTCGGGATTCAGCACGGGTACAGAGGAAGCGGATGAGTTTCGTGGAAGGGAAGTAGGGGAGAAAATTGAGGAACAAAGGGGAGCGCTAGAAGGGGAGGAAGAAGGGGAGGAAGAAGGGGAAGAAGAGGCGGGAGGGGAGGAAGCGGGAGAAACGGAGGTACTTAATTTGCTTGGAGGAAGGGAGGGTGCCGGATCTAGAGACGACGAGGTGGAGCACAGTGAGGACGATGCCGGATCTAGAGAGTCGTCTGACGAGTTCGGACAACTGTACGGAGAGCATCACGAGGATGATGTCGACGACGATCCCACGGCAATAAAGATGGAGACACAGGTCGTTAGCAGCCTTTCCGGGCAGCCAAAAGATTATGAGGTCCGACCACTTACGTCTGCTGTCGACTTGCAACACCGCTTCGACGAGGCATCCGTCGCTATCAGCCCATCTAGAACAAGTTGGAGTATAAGCATCGACGAAGTTGTCGATGGTATCCTCGGCGACCACAACGTGTCTGCCCGTCCGTCCACAACGACTCACATCAACGAAACTGGCAACCTCACGTCTCCCGTTGCAGCTTCCCTCGCTTCGTCGTCGCCGAAGTCCCAGGTCCTGCCGGCCACCCTTGCCGCCGGAGAGGAAGGCGAGGTCGGGGGACGACAACATGTCACGTCCCCTAAAAAATCGAGGGTCGGCGGTCAAGCTCTCGACCTGCTCGCTTTGCCCGCGCCAAATTCCCCATCGAAGGAGCGGAGAGAGAAACACACTGGTAAGCCGTGAAGAACGCCACACTGCCTGCGTATCCGGATGTCGTCGGATTACAGTCCGCGCTGTGCACACGACGACTGTCCACACGGTCTGTCGATACGAGAAGTTCCAGATGCCACCATACTGCAGCCACCAGCCCTTCCTAATACATCTCGTCGGTTTATCTGTCACTCGGCCGGGTTGCTGGTCGAGGGCGGCAAAAAGTTCCTCGACAAACTTACACTCCATCCAAGGAAGGATCTTCCCCGGCTAAGGAAGTGGCCAAGGGGCTAAGGAAGTGGCCAAACACATGGACTGACGGTTTTCCCTTCTCGGGAATAGTGTCGGTTTTAGTCCGCCGGGATCTGAACTTCCTTTGTCGATGCGTGATGTGGTCAATCTCAGTGGGGCTGGTGTGTTGAAAAGTCCGCCGCAGTCCCAACTTCGGGGACTTTGGCTTCTGTGAGTTGTGGTGGTTTTCCTTTGCGAAGTGCGGGGGTGTTAAGCTAAAATGTTGCAGTCGTTTTGTTTTCCAGTATCACAACTGCACCTGGGTGCACATGACCACGCGAAATCAGGGTCCTATGCTCGGAGAGGTCTTGCTTGACTGTTGCGTCTGTGCGATTGTGTGGTTCTCATTTTCCGTTGAGTCTTTCTTCTGTTGTATAGGGGTGGGGTCGTCTCGAACATGGAGGTCCTCCAAATATCCTGAGCACATATTGCAGAAAGTCCCCGGGTTGACTACAAAACACAAGGATATGTTAAAGGCATCAGGGGTTGATGTCGAGATCGGGAAGAAGGAGAACAATGTTGCCATTGAGGAATGTCTTTCCCTTCTTGCCCCAGAGAAAGGGACATATCCACGATTTGTGAGTAGGGGTCAGGCTATGTATGAGAAGTACTTAGCAATGCGTCATGCTCCGGGGGACAATGCCTAGAACTTCGTTTCTCACTACCCCACGTGTCCTTTGCTCGATGTTGAGCAGTGCGGGTCGCAAGTGCAGCACACGAGAAAAGTTTCGCTACAGTGATTGCGCCTCTGAGCTTGCGGGTTTCGGACGACATTTTACGAGGCTCGGTGCCGTCTCACACTGTTCTCTCTATACTGGGCGATGGCCAATTTCGAACTACAGCAAAAGATCTCCTCACCCTACTGCATGTCGATGACAGGGTGAATGATGAGGTGGTCAATTTCTATATGGCGTTGTTGGGGTCAACCGCATGTGGGTCACGTGACATCTCGTCGGGTCTTCAAGTCTTCAGCTTTAATTCGTTCTTCTTCACTAAACTGCGACTTCAAGGACATGATGGGGTGCGGATGTGGGCTAGAAACGTAGATTTGCTTCGTTACGATATTGTCTTCATTCTTGTCCACAAAGATGATGATCACTGGATCCTCCTTTCCGTCAACATGAGAGATGATGTTCTCGAAATTTTTGATTATTTATCTCGCGTTGTATCTGATTCTAGTTTTTACCTTTCTGTTTTCGGGTTGATTGTGCAGTATTTGGAACGTCAAACATCACATAGGCGGTTGGGTAGGAGTTGAAAGTCGATAGTGCGAAATGTTGTGGTGGATGGAGTTTCGAGACAAGTGGATGGAGCAAGCTGTGGGGTGTTCGTGTTGATGTATGCGACGTTGTTGTAACGTGGAGATCGACCGCCTTTCCAGTTCTCTTATAAAGATATTCCGCTTCTTAGACGACAATTAGTATCATGTATCTTATAACATCATTGTCTTTGATGGATTTGATTGACTAAAACTATTTTCTTAAGGTGTTTCATTCGTTGTTCATTGAATTCTGTAAATCGCGACACCTGAACTAGTCGGGTTCATGCCGCCTGAGCCAGTACTGTAATATCCTTTATGTCGTGTCCGGGATTATTTTTTACGAACCTTCGTGTTTATCCTCTTCTTCCTCTACTTTCGTTCTTCTTCTTTTTTTTCTTCTTTCCTCAATAGTTGCGGATTGTAACTATCTGGTGCATTGGTTTGTTGTTCTTCGTTCCATAATTGTGGTTGATGACTTTTGACTTTGCCAAAGTAGCCTTTCAATAGACCTACAAATCCAGACCTATGTCCTGATACCCTACGACCCTGAAACAAAAGAAAAAGCGCCTCAGGCCCGAAAAACCTCGCAAACCAACAAAACCACCTGAAATAATCTTACGACACGGCCTAAAAACTGCAACAAACTGGAAGAAGAAAAAAAAGTTGAACAGTTGTAGAAGGCATAGATGAAATCCTCCTATTGGACGAGGGACCATGACAATTAGGTTGCCGCCATAGGCTAAGCCGACTTAGTCAGTAGATTACGGGAAGGCAAGACGTAGGAAACTGTCACTTACTCTTGGTAAGTTGCAAGATCGGAGGGCACGGCTAACAAGGATTCTGCACCTGAACATGTTCGACAACCAGATTCTTCAGCAGTGGCTTCGGTGGTTTTCAGCAGCAGTTTTTCGGGTTCTGTTTCTTTAGAGGGCTTGATGGCCTTTTCTAGGCCATAGGAGGCCTCCTTTTCGTAGAGGTCCAACCGGACTGATCCCCATATAAGGGTGACCAGCATTGGGCCAAATCGAAGCGGGAGGGACAATTTTGAAATTGCGCACTCAATATGGGCATTTCCAAAGGATTACTGGGGCCTGCTATTACTATTTCTAGCAGAGACTCCCCGTGGGGCCCTGTGCTTTTGTCCTTCACCCTTTCTTCGTTTGCGATTGCGGTGCCGCGACGTTTTTCGTACCTGCAACGCAACAAGACGACCACAGTGTTAAGTTTTCACCGTACGGTAACTACGATCGTTATCTTGAGAAGGCAAGTTTTCCATAGCCCCTCTCTTCCCATAGCCTTTTTTCGAAGGTAACGGGCGAACTTACCTTCCCCAAACTAAACCTCCTTTTCGGATCGCAACTAAAGTCAACTTCGACTCAACTTAAACAGATGCATGCTTAGGTACATCACTATTACAGGATTTATTGTAAGAAGAAGTTAACTTACTCGGGTCCGAGCATAAACCTTAGACCGGTTAAGATCTTTTAAGATTTCAGGCCAAGATCTTTCTTCGTCGTCCCAATATCAACCAGAGGACGGATGTAACGGCCGCACTTACATAGAAACAAACCCGTTCTATTCGAAGGAAGAAATATGTTTGTTTGTACGATGAAACGCGTCACTTGGGTTGATCTAAGCTTCAATCGTCTTTAGAACCGGAACGACTTCACGAAGGTCTTTCCACCACCACCTTTAAAACTTCCCTCAACGTGTTATTTGTTAAAATAGGACATTATACTGTGTCCTCTTTTCAACGAATTCATTTGTGGCTGCAGCCTAAGCAACGTTGGCATGCCCATCCAGGGCTTAACCACATGCAGAAGAGTGCTGAGATCCGCACTTGTGAAACTTTATAACTGAAATCCCAAATGCAGAAGCGTGTAAAGACCCACACATGTTAGGCACGCCACCCGCGAACCCTGTGTGGAAGTGTGTTGGGATCCTTACTTGTTGAACTTCAAAAACGTGTCGGTGATCCTGTGGGGAAGTGTGTTGGGATCCGTACCACTCAAACTTCATAAACGAATAACGAATGACACGCCACACAGGGAACCCTTTGCGGAAGTGTGTCGGGATCCTTACTTGTCAAACTTCAATTTCATAAACTTTAATGTGATGAAATATGTTATATTGTGACATTGTCCTCTTTCTTACAAAATCGTTTTTCACTGCAGTGTTTCCACATAGGCGTGCCCATCCACTCGACCCAAATGCGAAAGTTTGCTGACATCCGTAGTTGTTGAATTTTGTAAGCAAAATTAGCAATGTAATCAAATTGAATTGGAGAGGCTCGGTATAAATCTTTCGGTTATTCCAAAGTTACACTCGGCCCAGGTTCATCGTCTCGCTGAAGACGGTTGTTTAGATGTATGATGAGATCCGAACTTGTTTAGAAGACTAGTGACGCTGACAATGGGCGGGAGTTTGCGGAGATCCACACTTGTTAGACTCAAAGCTTACGTATGTGATGAGCAAGGTGTCATGATCGAACCGTTGTTGGTCAACACATCAAATTTTTGTTTACCTGGTTAGCCTTAAGTTATGCAAGCTCACCCATCGTCTCACCCGAGACGATTGTTTGGATGTTGAAGAGATTCGGACTTCCGCATAAAGGCACGGTCATCATCTCGCCCGATATGAGGGCACTGAGGAATACACTTGTTTACAATTGTGATGGGCAAGGTGTATTTTAATAATCATTTTTTTTCGAATTTTCTATGCACAAGTATAGAACTTGAAATTGTGTTCATTCACGATGAAAATCCGCAGTTTAAATAGTAATGCAAAGAAGGTTTGGGCATCCACTGGCCACTTTCACATAAGATGATATTTCTCATGCATCCACCAATCAGTTTCACAATCATGTAAACACTTCCCTTTTGAAACATGGAACATAATACTTGTAGTGGAACAAAATTCGAAACATGGAACATAACGTACGGCATGTTCCGCTGCATTAGAAACGACTGCGACGTGACAGAGATCACAAAGCCCATACATGACGCAAGACATGCAATGAGCTTGTTGTAGACAACCCAAACTCGGAACGACAAAAGAAAGCAATGTCTTTGGCAGAAGGACAGTTGAAAAATGTCTCCATGCTTAAGAAAATAATTCAATGAACAATGAACGGAACACCTTAAGAAAAGAGTTTGCAAGTCAATCAAATCCATCAAAGACAACAATGTTGTAAGAAACATGATGGTAATTGTCGTATAAGAAGCGGAATATGTCGCCGTAAAGGTGCAACGAGAACATAACATCTTGTGTATTTATGAGATAGTAAATTCAGCGTCGTCAAGTCTAAAAACAACTACTCTCAGTTTGTCAATCATCCAGATCAGAAAAGAAAATAAGAAAGAACAAAATGAACAAAACCGTGAAACCCAACCAGATGATTAAGTACCTAGACATACAAAATGGTCTAGAGACAAAAAAGAGGTAGGGACAATTGTCACTCGTCAAAACCCAAGTGCCAAAAAATCAACCGGAGTTCAAGGCCAAGCCTCCTGTATGGTCAACAACATCCTCCAGACCAAAAGCGCTGCACAACGAATTCTCAGAAACGAGTATAGGAAACAACCTATTAATCGGTACCTGGTCCGAATGTAGTCTAAGAGAAAGAAAGAAAAACATAGTACCCTTCATCGAAAAAACAGATCAATAGCTCGAGCCGACATGAGGAGGTCCCCCTGCGTACGAAGAGGTACACAGACTAGAACGTTCTTCACCCTCCCTCCGACGGCGGCTCAGCTAGGAGAGGAAATTGAAAAAAATGACAGAAAAGAAAAGAAAGAAAAGAAAAAGAAAAGAGAGGAAAAAAAAAGAAAAGAAAAAGGAAAAAATAGCAGTGGGAACCTCAGTATCTACCAGAGACCGGCCCCTAATACGGGGCAAAAAAGCGCTTGCAACGAAACCATTCCTATGGAAAGAGACGAGCCCTCTTGGTCAAAATTCTTATCCAATTATTCCAACACCTGGAAAACTTTGTAGAAAAATTGACGAGTGAAGTGTCAAAAAACGAATCCACAGCTCATGCTTCATAATCAGCAGATAAGCGAATTCTAGGCCAGGGATAGTAGTAAACGTCCGAGCTCGATGGAAGAAGGAAATGATCATAGCCATCTTCTGCTGCCGACTAGAATAGGACGAGAAATCATGAAGATTATGAAAAATAAGCCCGTGCTCTGAGACAACTCGTTGATTTTTGTGTGTCGCCACGCAAGCAATCCTACATGGATTGTTGAAAACTTTGACCACGCACCCAATGAAATCCCAAGAGTCACCTTCATTTGTCTGCTCCAAGATCAGATTCAAATCGTAACAATTGTGGAAGAACTCAATAATACGCTGTGCTGTCATAAATGACGACGAAATCTTCCTAGAGTATCTCACAAAAATTGAGACATCGTCAACAATACGAAAACCAGCCACCAATTTTCTATCACCCCCGAGAGAGGAGATATTGCAAAACACATTAAATGCACTGGGAAAACAAGCGAGTGCGGGGCTACTGGATTTGCCAATTGGTATTCCCAAAGTCTGCTGCAACAAAGTGTCGAATGCACAAACAAAAGTGTTTTTCAGATCAAAGGTAACGTAATGACGAATGATAGCAAAATCAATAAGGATCCACCCGGCTTCCCCACGTCCTTTGGTCAAGCGTGCCAACTTGCCGTGTTTCCCTCACAGCGTTTGCTACGCCAATAATCAGTTACCCTGATCAGAGCTCTCAGAATGGAGGCGTGTGGCAAGTGTGAGAACGTCTCTTTAACATCGAACGACGCCCCCAAGAACTAATCATCGTTCCTCAACTTTTAGTTCGCCGATTGAATTCCAGTAACGAAGTCAACAGTTCGTCTTAGGTTGAAGTGAAAATTTATCGGCAATTTTCATAAAAGCTCATTAATTGCATAAGCAATTCGTCGTCCACTTAGTGCACCACCTTCAGTGAACGATGGACAGATAGGGCGCCAACGCCCAACGTCTTTGTATTTGGGTAAGCAGTAGGCCTCACCGATCTTACCTATGTCGGTTCACTTTCCCAACCGGTCAAACCTATTCTTTGTAAATTGTTCTTTGCAACAACGAACGACCTCCTCAATCTTCTTCGAATAATGCAGAAAGGAGGGATTATCATAGAATAGTTTTGCCATTCCTCTTCCATACAACGTAGGACAACAAACATATGTGTCCTCCGGATTGTGGTCAACAAGACTACAGACCAACCCGTCAAGTTTAGACAAATGCTGCTTCAATACTGCTAAGGAGCACCCATCATCACATCTGAAGGAGGTATTTGTAAGACAGACGCTAAGTACAGAAATGGGGAGACCAGCCAAGGCTTTCTCAGATCTCAGCTCAGAAAATGATTGGAAGGAGGAGACAATCTGTTTTTTTAGAAAATATAGAGGATTATCAGTCATAGGTCTAATGATGTTCTTCGAATTGTTCATCCAAGAAGGGAACAAATCAGAAGTGCTAATTCTAAAGGAGACATGGCCATCAACTCGCTGAAAAGATTGGTCAACAGAGTCACACGTGCAGATATAAGAGTCTTGTTTTCAAAATCTTCGAAAATTATGAATATAGTTCCCAATGGTGTGGTTCTTACACCAAAAAACATGTAACCGACGAATTAGTACCAACTTCCAAGCTTCTTCGATATCCAAGTTGCGAATGATCCGTCAGCAAAGTTTGCGAATCTCATACTTGCAGAAAACCGCATCATATGCAAGACGTACTACCAATCTCTTTCGAACAGGTATACCGAAACGAGAGGGAATACATTTAAACAATATCAACCGTAGGCGAAATCTGGACCGCTTCTCAAAGAAGGTACGGACTGCAGAAAAGGCAGAGATGAGCGTGTTGAAATCCTAGGTAATGAAAGACTTCCTCGACGATGGAGTACTACGTAGAGAAACGAGAGAGGATTTGAATGACATAAGCTTTTGACAGAAAGGATGAATGAAACAAAAGGTAAATGTAGAATTGTCAACCAACCAACCTTTAGAAGTCCTCAACTGGTCCTTACCGAAACGACAGAAAATGATGGATGATCCATAATAACGTTTGAGAATCTTCCAAGAGTCAACCAAAATAGACCCCCCTTTACGTATGAACGTTACCCCCCTTTACGTATGACCGTTACCGTAACGGTAAAAATGTTGTTTTCTCGACAGTGATCCAAAATACGTCTTTAGCTATGTGAAACAATACCGACCGACGAATGAAAGGTTATGAGAGACGATTTAATCGACGAAATTTTTTTGCAGAAAGGATTACGTCTTCTCTTTCTTTCCCTTTTTCCTGGACGTTTCCTACGGCATCTTCTCGACTTATCACGAAAATTCAAAGCAGGACAAAAGGACTTAATCAGTCGTTTCTCTACAGATAGCAAATCATCAGTTGCACAATAGCAAATAGGGATAGCGACCTAACCCTCAACCCCACTTCGTCTCAACCAACTATATAAGCATTCATTACGTGTTCCGTTATTGAGCAACCTATCATTGGTAGCCCTATACACATGTTCATTCCATCGTGCAGACAGATTGCACCCTGCGCTCCCAATATAAATGTGCTTATTCCATGGAGAGACAAGTAGATACACCAACAGACCGACATCGTTAACACATAAATTTCCCCCCCAACACTAAATAAAACAATCAATTAACTTACTAGCCCATGGGATACAGCCGCAAAGAATAAGTACTAACACCACTACCTGCAACAACGAATTAAGTCGTCGACAACGAAGAAAGGCGGAGGAAGTACGTAGCTTACAACATATTCACGCGATGTTCCAAAAGGGCGTCACGTCCGGGAGAGACTCTAAGAAGCAATAGTCTCCCCCGGCCTCTTTAGCTGAATCACCTTCATCACCCGCCAAATCTTCGGATATGTCAATAGCTGCCACTCTCGTTGGAGGATAAGTTGCTGCCACTCGGTGTTAAACTATGTCCTCCACTTTTTGCTTGACGCCAGCATACTTGATACCTTCTTTTTCACAAATAGCTGTTAGTGCATCCTTGGCCAGGCCGCGTAGATTCTTACGATTGTCCCGAATGAAAGTTTCTTTGTCTGTGCCATTAGTAACCGCAACTTTGCCTTTGCGCTTGTCTACCGCAACTTCCTCCATGCGTACATGCAAATTGGAGCGTGGAGTCTCCTGCACCTTCTCCTTCTCCATGCGAGCCATTTTATCTCTCATCCTTTCCAACTCCTGCTCAGCCTCGCGACAGGTATTGAACTCACGGATCCGCATTTCTTGTATCGCTTCCACCTCCATTCGATGCATATCGATCATATTCTCGTAGTCAACAATGGCTGGCGATTTGCTGGGAGTGCCTGCAGGGGGTCGCGTCGTAGTTTTCGGTGTTGGTGTAGAAAGCGAGATGCATCCTCTTTTGTTACCAGGTCGCAGAGCCTCCTGCTGCCATCTCTCAGCTTCTGCTCTTGCCTCGTCTCTAGCAGTCCGCACCTCCTTGATTTCCTTCTCAACAATTTCCAAGCGTAGTTTTGTGGCCATCGCTGCGCCTTCATTTTCTCTTGGTCGGCCAACATCCTTGCAATCAGTCCGTCACTTTCCTGAAGTTTGCCTTGAGTGGTACTTGTCGAGGTACTAGCTTGCGTATTCTTGGACTTCAAACGCTCAGTATCTCTCTTGAGGGCATCCACCTCTGTATTAGCCTTAGATCCAGCATCCTTGCCCTGAATTAGTTCAATAACCCCTGTCAACTGCTGCTGCACTGAGTCCCGCAATTCTTTACGGAAATCTTCTTGATTCTTTCTCTTGTTCCCGACGGGCTTCTTCTTCCTTCTCCTTCTTGACTTTGTCTTCCTCTGCCTGTTTGTTCTTCTCCTTCTCAACTTCAGGGTCATGTCTTGTCTTGATCTTGATAACGGTCTGCTCCAAGTATTCCAGGCGCTGCTTTGCCTGCTGCCATCCGTATCCTCTAACATATTGTCCTGTAGTATGACCAGACAAAGTAGGAACAAACACAGAACTAGACAGTAGAGTAAGTAGGGGGGTTTGAGCAGGTACGATAGCAGAATGGGGATTAGAAGGTCTCGGATGAGGGCACCATCTGGCAAAACGGCCAGGGTCCCCACAGTTGAAACATGTCCGGACAATGGTAGAGTTAGAAACATCCGAACCCATAGTCTGATGATGACAACAACAAGTCGAAGCCACACAAACGTGTAGTACAATCTCTACGGTGGTTACTTCATGAGTTCAAGGAGGTCTATTGAAAGGCTACTTTGGCAAAAGCAATAGTCATCAACCATAATTATGGAACGAAGAACAACAAATCAATGCACCAGATAGTTACAATCCGCAACCATTGAGGAAAGAAGAAAAAGAAGAAGACGAACGAAAGTAGAGGAAGAAGAGGATAAACACACAGGTTCGTAAAAAATAATCTCGAACGCGACATAAAGGATATTACAATATTGGTTCAGGCGGCATGGACCCGACTAGTTCAGGGGTCTTGGTCGTCGTCGCAAAGGTGCAACGAGAACCGAACATCTTGCGTATTTATGAGATAGTAGAGTCAGCGCCGTCAAGTCTAAAAACAACTATTCTTGGTTTGTCAATCGTCCAGATCAGAAAAGAAAATCAGAAAGAACAAAACGAACAAAACCGTGAAACCCAACCAGATGATTAGGTACCTAGACATACAAAATGGTCTAGAGACAAAAAAGAGGTAGGGACAATTGTCACTCTTCAAAACCCAGGTGCCAAAAAATCAACCGGAGTTCAAGGCCAAGCCTCCTGTATAGTCAACAACAGCCTCCAGACCAAAAGCGTTGCGCAGCCAATTCTCAGAAATGAGTATAGGAAACAGCCTATTAATCTGTACCTGGTCCGAATGTAGTCTAAGAGAAAGAAAGAAAAACATAGTACCCTTCATCGAAAAAACAGATCAATAGCTCGAGTCGACATGGGCAGGTCCCCCTGCGTACGAAGAGGTACACAGACTAGAACGTTCTTCACCCCGACATGGCCAGGTTCCCCTGCGTACGAAGAGGTACATGGGCAGGTCTGGATTTAGCCATTCTGTCTCTCGATTTCTCACCTCTACACCTATTCCATATGCTGGTAAAGGTCCCAGAAAACATTGTTCTTTCCGTCAGGGTTGTTTGTTGAGGTTTTCCCGGCCTCTCTTTTGGTGTGCGTAATCAAATGAGCTGAGTTTTCTTGTAAAAAAAAAAAAAAAAAAAGGAGTCTGTATGGCGAAGGGGGGGGTTCATTTCGACGAGCAGCCTTTCGAATGAAGTCTGACAACCTTTCAGAAAATGCCTCAAAATGTGAAAAAGACCACTCTCAAAATGTGCAAAAGACAAAAATGTGGTGGGTGCATCTGGCCATGTTCTAGCGGGAAGTTCATTCTCATTTTGCACTTTTGGAGAGTGGTGCTGCTATGCCCTCTAAGTAGGCCCAAATCTGGTTGCCACTCGAAACTGGTGGTGCTCTCTCTGCAGCAATTAGGGCCTCAGGACACCACTGTGGAACGGAGAAATGAATGAATGCATCTGCCTGCGGAGAAGGGCAAGGTGCATCCTTTACTATGAATAGCGATGGATGCAACTTACCACAATCTCCAGCAGATGCACTCGGAGGTAAGGAAGAGATAAATAAATAAAAGAAAATAAAAGAAAGACCTGATATATGTTCCATGATTTGGCAGAATCCAGCGGCCTAGCTCAGTTGGTAAGGCATGCAAGTGGCATTCAGGAGGTCTTGGGTTCAATTCCCATTGGCCTCATGTACCTTCCTGGGCAAGCTTGGCGCCCACCACCTAGAGATATGACGTTGGTCCTCCCGAGTGGCATTGAGCAGACTCTGTTGATGATCATCGGGGGAGTGGACCGCAGGAGAGGCACAGTGACTGGCCCATCTACGAAGCTCGGTCCCGATGGTATCGGCTGACCCCTGGCCGGTATAGCCCACCTGCTGTAGCAGGGATCGCACGTGCTGGTGGGTGCAGCTCCCGCCTGTTCCCTCGTTGGAGGCTTGAGCACGGATGTGACTGCGCAACACTGTAGTGAGCGCCTGGTGGGTTCCACACAATACTGTAGCGAGTGACAATAAAAAAAGGCCTGAAAGGCCATCCTGTCCAGATTCGGCAGGTGATTGAAATGGTTGGGTACCACTGCATTCATAATAATTTGACATTCAACACGCAGGTGACTGTACATGGGAGGGAGTCCCTCCGGCTAATGAGAGTCTCTCAGGGCATACTCACACTGCGACCCCAAATCCGCAAAATATGTACACTGCTGTACCTTTGCAGATGGGACAAGGCCGGGCCGTCTAGAGAAATGGGGATTTGGTACTTGGCTGGTCACATGGCGCCATCCACAAATTGTGCAAGAATTTTTGTGAACGAATTTTTGCCAATTTTTGAAGAAAATGCAAAAAATGAAATGGGACATTTGGGGTCACCTCCAGAGGTTACCGCAAAATAGGGATAATTGGTGCAAAGAGCCCATGCTAAAACCTTTTCGGTTTTGGCCGCCCAAAGTTCGGCCGTTTGGTACTACCAGCCTGGGTGAAAGGCCCCCTGGCCGTGGCCACAGCTCCCTTGGCCTGTCTTTACCGGTTCATGAATTCGGTCCTGTTTTGGTCCCAGATTCGTGAACCGGCAGGGCCCTTTTTCAAATTTCGGTACCGTGAACCGCTAGGGCCCTTCTTTTTCAAAATTCGGTACGTGGGCCTTACTCTATCCTTCAGCGGTACCACCCTCGGCCTCTTCTGCATGAAAATGAACCTGCCTCACTTTATGCCCCAGATTCATGATCCGGTGGGACCCTGGAGCGCAGGGGTACCACACTCGGCCTCTTCTACACGGAAATGAACCTGCCACACTTTATGCCCCAGATTCATGATCTGGTGGCACCCTTGGAGCGACGCTTGGGCCTGTAGTGCCCCCGATGGAAGACATTGGCCGGGTAGTACCAAAGGGCTGAACTTCGGGCGGCCAAAACCGGAAAGGTTTTGGCGTGGGCGTCTTCTACCAATTATCCCCGCAAAATCCCTTGCACCGCTGCTTCCCAGCCCCCTGACAAACATTTGCGAATTTGGTAGGTCCGTGTGACCCGCCTTTCCCTCTTTTTTTTGGATTTTGGGAATATAGGTCCCCGTGGGAGTATGCCCTCACACACACACACACACACACACACACACACAGTTGGGGGGGGGGGGGGGGGGGGCGGTGAACAGTGTCTGCGAGCTGAGAGCGGACTCACATCCAGTATCAGTGTCAAAAGTGGTACATTAACTAGTCCCGACGCAGCGGTTTTCTTCCTTTTGAAGCTAAGAGGAGGGAGGCGACGAGACGAGCAGCTTAGATTAGTTCGCAGCACTTTTCTCCTCTGCTTTCACGGCGCTGGGCGTGGGACGGCTAACCTCGATCCTATTCTTCGCTGTGGGACGTTCCCACGTTACGTACTTTCGGGACCACCATTCCTTCGTGTACCTCAACCTCAGGAGTGTCAAGGCCAGATTCGTTATGAACGTCCAAGCCTGAGCTCGCCGTCATATCACTCTTCAGCCGAATCCGGGTTATGACATTTAAAACAAGACAAACGGGATTTGGAGGGTGGAGCCAAGAGTCCTACGGCCGTAGTTCATTTCAGTTAGTACATATCATGTCATGCTCGCTGTTTTACTCCCGCCACGCTCTTCTTCCCCAGTCTATAGCCGGACTCTGTGTGACACTGGGAGAACTTCGACACCACACACGCCGAACATCACACTCTCGCGGAGCGTAATCATCGTAATAATAATATTATTAATCAGTGTATCCTTTTCCAGCTCGCGCCCATCTATTTACAGGTAGCCAGCCGTGATTTTGCGATATGGATAACTCAGATCGACACCCGCTCATGGATGAGCTCCACAAGGTATGTTGTTTGGGTGTCATTCTGAGCGGCGTCTTTGTGGGGACCACATACTTAGTTACCGGCTTATGCGGGGGAGGGGTTTGGCCTGCGAAGGCTGCAGGCTGTGACACATTCCTCGTTGCCGTTGATCTATTTTTGGCTGCCGCTTTTTATGTGTTATCGATAAGTTTGTGCTTCACTGTTGCTCCTGGTCTCTGTTCGCATCTCGGATTCTCGCAGCGCATGGCTCACTCGCACCATCTGCGCATATTGATCTGTTTCGTATCATCCATAGCGTTGCTTTCGTTTATATTTGGAATCTTCGGTCTCGCCGTGTCCAAGGGCAAAAATGGGGGACACTTGGTAGTGGGCAAGGGGTACAGGGAGTTCAAGTTGGGCGATTACTCCCCCTGGATGCGGAAGAGAGTGAGAAACGAGCGTGTGTGGAAGGAAATCARATGGTGCCTGATGAAGAGGGAGGAGTGCCATAAATTGTCYCTGMAGMAKCCKGACCCAAAAACTGGCATCAYCCWGTTCAACGGGATTCAGTCSGGGTGTTGCAAACCGCCGGATTCGTGCGGCTTCGCCGTGATCAACGCCTCCGCATCAATTTACCAAGCCCCTGCTTCTTCCTCTTCTTCCCCGTCTTCGTTGGACGAGTCGGACGAAGATTGCACGCTGTTCAGCAATGGCGAGTTCAAGTGCTTCGACTGCGATTCGTGTAAGGCTGCGTTTCTGGACAGTCTGAGAAGTAGCTGGCGAACGATGTCAATCATCAACTTCATCCTGATCCCCGCTTTCGCATTTGTCTCTCCTTTAGCAGCACTCTGCGCGGCAATTATCGACTTGTTGCTCGTCCAGTGGTCAAGTCGTTGACTTCCGGACTCTCTGAGACTCTGAGAGTATGACTGGAGTCCAATGAGTAGAACGCATTGCATATGAGATCCATTGATGGATCGGTTTAGATTGATTGATTGATTTTTTTTTTTTTTTGCATGAATAGAATGATTGATTGAATGATTGATTGAGTGAGCGAGTGAGTGAGTGAGTGAGTGAGTGAGTGAGTGAGTGAGTGAGTGAGTGAGTGAGTGAGTGAGTGAGCGAGTGAGCGAGCGAGAGGGTAAGGGGGAGAGAGAGAGTGAGTGAGTGAGTGAGTGGGTGAGTGAGAGAGAGAGAGGGTAAGGGAGAGAGAGAGAGGGAGTGAGTGAGTGAACAAGGGAAGGAGGGAGGGAGGGAGGGAGGGAGGGAGGAAGAGAGTGATTGTGTTGAATACATGGATTAAATGATTGATTGATTAGGTAACTTAGGTTGATTTGGTTTGGTTACAGTGATTAGACTAATGTTGTTGTTCACTCACTGACATTTGTGCCTTCGATTTGGAGGACTAGAGTAGTTGTGAGCACTCCCTGCAGGTACGGGCGGGTGTTATTATAATTGTAAATTGCGAATAAGGCAAGGGAGCCTTCGGGATGTAAAAGATTCTCACTTTCCTGGACCCACACACACAAAAAAAAAAAAAAAAAAAAAAAACATAACGTGTGTGACATCTTGGACATATGGCTGCCTACTGCTCGAAGTGGCTCAGCAGACTCAGCACGACGATTGCCACGCATCATCCAGGTCATTGCCACGGGTCATCGGGGTCGTTGCCGCGAGGCAACGTTGTCTGGAAGCGAGCGACGAGCGGCGTGCACAAAACCTGTGAAGCTGGTTGGATTTTACAGCCTAATTATATGCAGCAAGGAGTATAATTGTGCTAAGTTGTACATATCAGATTTATTGGATTCTCTGTTTTTGAAGTCAAGCTCCTCCAGAGAAAGCGTGGCGATAGCGGCGAGCAGACAAACTGTGCTATCGGATCGCCGAGCAGACAAACTGTGCTATCGGCCTATTGTTATAATCCAGACACGGGTGCTCATACCGGACGGAACCTCGTTAAAATGAATGCTTGCTTGCTTAATTGATTGATCGATCTATTGTTATAATCCAGGCACGGCTGCTCATAGATCGTTTCGTCTCTGATTTGCCACTCGGAATCCAGCAGGGAGGGCAGACGGGAGAAGGTATTATTATCCTATTATGCAGTTTCAGGTCACTGGGATTCGAACAGAATCGAGCTCGTGATCGGATCATGAACCTCTCCGTGTGTGTACCATTCAGCCATTTGGGGCTAGGCGATAAATTATGCGGGTTCAGGGGTATGTACGTTGGACAAACAGGCTTGTTTGCTAGAAAAGTAGAGGAAACGGGTATTGCTACTTGAACCCTACTTCTAAGAGCGTACTCACACATCTGGTTGGTTTGGTTGAATCTGACCGCAATTACGTCCACAAACAAATAAGTAAAAGAGTTCCTTGTGTGAGCTTGCCCTAACAGATACGAAAGGTGTAATATGTGGTGGCTGTGTTGTGTTGAGCTGAAGGAAGGGAGGCCCATTTAAATTTCGTAATTAGACTAAGTCCACTTTTCAAGCAGGTCTCAGAATTCGTTGTGCCACAGATTTCGCCTGAATGTCACTTGGTAATCGGCCTCGCCTCAAAAAGCATCAGGGAAAAAAAAAGAATGATCGCAGAATAAAAAGCATCGATCGTGCAAAAGGCATCAGCCAAAAGAACACATCCACTAATGTCCAATTCCTGTTTCGGATTGTTATTCTATTCTGAGACTCGAACACGGCACCAACAAGAAAGTCCCCATCAAGACTTTTAGCGCGCCCGCCCCCCTCACCCCCACCCCCACCCCCCCACCCACCGGGACAGACTCCTGGCGGTGGGTTTGGACTGTTATGCCCAAGTCGCGAAGCTTGGCGACTTTCCACGAGTGAGGTCTCTAAGGGCCTCGCCCCACGGCACAACTAAAGAAACGAAACGATCACCAGAGTCGCGAGGCCTCATGAAGCCCTGATCCACCGTTTCCCTTCGTTTTTTGCCTCACCGCCCCACAGCACACACGAAAACTCTAGCGACAACGCCCTGGCGACATAGTGGGGGATTCGTTTCGCTACAGTCCAAATTTGTGGACACTACGGTCCAAGTTCTCGGATGGACTTCGTTTGGAGCGATGCAGCACACTCGTGAAATTTCGCAGCTCCTCCAGCCTACCAGCGGAGGACCTACGAGTTCGCGAGGGCTGCAGGCAGGGAGGAGTCGGCTCACTCGTGAGGCCTCGCGAACTTGGAGGCTAGGCTGACAGCATTCACGAGGTTTTTCTGACACAGTTCGTGTGGGTGCTATGCGGCGACGAAGTCGTCTTTTTTTTCGTTTCTTGCACCGTGCGGCGAGGCCCTAAAGCACCAATGAAATGCCTAACTTGGGAGGGGACAGGGCGAAAAAGTATGTTAGTGGTGTGAGGGCTATGGTGCTGATCCCCAGTTGTCCGCCTGCCGTAGAGCGGAGCACAGCTCCTGAGCGTAGAGTCTGATCCTTCGAGGAGGTGCAAACCCTTCCGGGCACCAAAGCTGTGTGTCTGAGAGCTATGGCGGAAAATTTCCATACTTATGGAGGCCCCCGTGCTGACCTCCGTACCTTTGTTCGTTCAAGGTCCCATTCGGATTGCGAACCTGAAGGGGTTCGGCCCCCGCCAAAAATCTATGTTACCAAACGGACCCGTACAGGGCCTCTCCGTAAAAAACATACAGGTAATATCTGTACGAGACCTGTACAGGAACCTGATTTTCTTTTTTTCCCCTGTACGGGGGCGTATGAAATGTATGAGACAATATCCGGAAAAAAAAATGTATGCACCAGCTCTAAACAAGCAATATTTGGCAAAGCATGATCTTCATATGCTTAATAGAATTTGCGGAAAAAAAGAAAAGCAGTGGGGAAAAAAATAAAATTGTACGAGGCCTCTAGCGTACAAGTATAGGTCCTGGAGAAAGAATCCGCACGCGTATGGGGTGTCTACAGGTTGCAATGCAGGCAAAAATTATTTCGGCGCCTAAATGCTTTTATTTTATTTTTTTAATTCTTGGAGTTTTTTGTGACTGTGAAGGCATTTTGCTCAGCTTAAGAAAAAAATAAAAAACTACCAAAGATCACGCAGTCAAAACTTGCTCTCAACTCGTTATTTTGTTTATTTCAGCGTAGCCCGCTGAACTTGTTCGCGCCCCTCCTCGTTCGTGCGAGAGACTTGTGAATGTGTTCGGGCTGACCTTTTTGGGTCAAAAAAACAAAAATAAATAAATAAATAAAAAATCTGTTTTTGATTTTACACTCACGTTTGGCTAAGAATTTGAACTGAATATTGTTGTGAAAGGCCTTCCACGATTCAGACCCCAACTTCGGATCTGAGGGTCCGATGCCCTGGTCAAGAAAAGGCAGAGTTCATGAAAGTCAGAAAAGTCACAGTCCGGTACCTCAGCAGTCTGGTCCAACAGGCACCCAGCAAACTGTCACATCTCAGGAACAAGAGTCACGTCTCATAATTTCGAAGAGTCACATCCCACGAGTGAAAACGCAGATTCACAAGCAAGAGTCATGTCTAAAAGGCAGGAGTCACGTCTCATAATGAAAAGTCATATTGAAGAGTCACATCCCACGAGTAAAAGGGCAGTTCCACAGGCGAAAATCGTGTTCCAGAGGCAGGAGTCAACAGTCCACAGTCAAAAGTAATTTTCACAAGTGAAAAGCCACAACTCAAAAGGCCCCAGCGGCAGCAGACCAAAGGAAATTCGGGAAGGTTCCAGGCCTTGACATTTAGAAGCAGACTGGCCGTGGGGATGTTGTACCAGAACCAGAGGGAAGAAGAGATTGCGCTGGCAGGGGTAAGGAAGCCATAGCTCCGCCAGTGCAGAATGTTAGTAGTAGACTTCAGATAGTTAGTAGGCCTATCAGTGGGTGTATTCAGAGTAGGTCCTTGAGTAGTAGATGTGTGAGTGCATGTAAGTAGGGAGAGAAGACACACTGAGGTGGTAGACAGAGAGAAGAACAAGATAGAGAGAGAAGACATAAGCGTTTTGGAAGAGAGACAAAGCTGGGTGAAGATACGGGAAACTTGGGCTGCGCTGTTGAGTGCTGGTGATTGAAACTCTTCATTGCTCATATGATAATTTGTTGAGATTATAAGCTGCGCTACCTGGTCTTCATCTTTCTGGTCTCCAGTGTGAAAATTTGTGTGATCTCCTACAAGCATGTGGTGTGGCTATGTGTAATCACTGGTGTTGAACTAAGATTTTCATTGCAAACTGGTATCGGAGCAGTTACTCACTGCACCCACTGGTCGTCGCTGGCCAAGATTAAGGCTGGCAAGAAGGGAGATGAGGAAGAGAGTTGAGTGGGGAGAAGACTGACGAAGGGGGGAAGAAGAAGGCCGAAGAAGAAATGGCTTGTTACGTACCTCCTGCTGCTGCGTTGGAGCGTTGGAGCGGACGTGGAGCTTCATCAATGGAACGCTCATCGGAGTGAAGTGCATCCCTCCATTAAAACCTGTATTGCTTGCTGAATTGCTTTGGTGTTTGGTACCTTCCCAATCTTGGTGTCGCTGCTGGTGGGCTGGTCTAAATCGTCACATACTCGATCTGCCTTGAGTCCAGAACCGGTCCGCTTGTTGAAAAAAAAAAAGAAAGTATATACATAGATAGTTCTGCGGGGGTATTCAGCAATCAGCAACAGTCAGACCCACTCGTGAGTTAGTAAGTTCGTAGTTATGGTGAGGTCTAAGTGGTGAGGAGGTGGAGGCCGTTTTCCTGTGCTTCTGGTCACCATGGATGATTACCCCATGTTTTTTATTCTGGCCTTGTCTGTACTTTGGGCCCCGTTCTTCCGGTTCCCCTTTCCTCTTGGCTTCCAACGCACCTCTGTCTGTTATACCACCACGAGGTCTGGGAAGTCAACACAGGTGCATTCAGCCGAAGAGCACGCAGAAATAGACCGCCGGCTAGCAGAGAAAAGAAAAGAGAAATAAGAGAAGATAAAGAGAAAGGAGGAGGAACTGAAGAGGAAGTTACAAGAAGAAAAGCAGCGAATGGAGAAGGAGGTTCAGGAGAAGGAGAGGGCCATGAAAGAGAAAGAAGGACGGATGATGGAGGAGTTGAAGGCCATAGAAGAAGAGGAAGAAGTGGAGGAAGAAGGAGAGAAACTGGAAAGAAGAAGAGGTCAACAGCGACAAGAACAAGCTGAGAGCAGCCAAATGGGCGGCATTCGGATGCGCCAACTGGAAGCTATGGACTGGCTAGGACAGTTCCGGTTTCGAGAGGAGCTGCCAGCAGATAGTGAGGCAGAGAAGGAAGCTTTCCTCAAATTCTTGTCGGAAGTACAAGATGAGGCGGAAAACAAATGTTGGTGGAGAAGAGAAGGCAGACTTGCATAACTGCATGCTGATGGAGAAGAGAAAAATTGTTTGATGAGAAGACGAAGATAAAAGAGGAGGGGGAAAGATTACGGAAGCCGCTGCAGGAGCAAAAAGGGAACAAGGTTGCAGTAGAAGAGAGACTCACCTTTCTCACTGATACCCTCCCCTGTACTTATGATCAGCTCGCCGTACTGCACCAAACCATTAACAAAGTAGAGGCACAACAAGGGGAATTTGTAGATACTTGGAACAGTTTCCTGAATAATGTCTCGTCACAGATAAACTCGCGAGTCCGCAGTTATGTGGAGTTGTTAGATGAAACTCTTTGTCAGAAACTTAAAGACCCCGTCGTGTCAAAGCAATTGAAGATTGGTGGTGGGGGAGGAGACGGAGGCGACGATGGTGATGATGGAGACAGGAAAGGAAAGGGAGTAAAGAAAGAGAAGGATGAAGAAGCGGAGGAGTCCAGGCAAAAGATGAAAGTAAAGTTGCCTTGGACCTATACGGGGAAGAAATAAGAAAGTATTTTCCACTGGGAGGCTGCTATAGATACTTACCTGTACGCATAAAAGATTATGTACTGGGACCGAGTGTTAATGACAAGTTCGTGCATAACAGGTGACGCAATGAGTTTCACAATCTCTTTCATGAATGAGGCTGGTTGCACAACCATGGTTGAGTTTTCTCAACAGATGCGGATCGAGGACTTCTTCAAAGCCCTTAGAGAAAGCTTCTAAGATAAGAATGTGACCCCTAGAACTGCGTCATTAATCCTTAACATCGGTGACCGTAAATGGAAGCGGGCGTCAACTCTTAAGGCCACAATGGATGAACTGCTGCGATGCCCAGATCATGGACTGACATCGGCACAGATCTTGAATAACTTCGCTAGAGCGCTCCCTGATCCCCTGAAAACACAACTATATCCTTGCACCAAAGAGGAGGGAATGACCTATGAGAAATTCAGCAAGATCGCAATAGATCATGCTGGTTTCCGACAGGAGGCACAATACTGTCACTACTTGAAAGACTTGCAAGCAGGAAGGAAATGGAAAGACATAACAATTTAAGGTAATATAGCAGGGAAAGACATTCTACTGGTCACGTTTGAGGAAGGTGGTGTAGAGTCCCTTACATATGACCAAATAGATTGTGGATTAGAAGAAGATAGCAATAGTCACTTAGCCCAGGGAGGGGACTATGCGGCTGTTGCAGCCCGCGGAGGAGGAGGCCGTGGTAGAGGAAGAGGAGGCCGCTGTCGAGGTGCAGGAAGAGGACCCGCCGCCCAGAGGGGTAGTGGCGAACGTAACTACTGTGTGGGAGGTAGGGGTAATGGTCCCTCACAAGGAGGTAGAGGTCCCAACACCAGAGGGGGAAGAGGTAGAGGCAGACGGTTATACCTGGAACACCCAGGGATAGCTGAAGGCAAATCGTGGTTAGAAATGGGTATAAATGGGAAAACATGGGAAGAACGTCGCAAGGTCTGTCAATGTTTCAAATGTGGTGACCCCGACCACATTGTTCTCTTCTGTCCTGCGTACAGGTACCCAAAAGGGAACGGCCACTAGAGGTTGCAGTTGCGTCTATAGGGACTTAGGAAGCAAGCAGACTGTTAACCTCATATCCAGAGATCCCAATGGCAGAGACTCAGACGAAAGTTGGCCCCCACCTAGTTAGCTTCCCAGAAGTTGCTTGTGTTAGGACTTCTCTAGGAGGTTCCCTCGCAAGCATAGGTGATGAGCTGATCACTTCGTCGTCACACTTGGGCCGAGACGAAGAAAAAGAAAAGGCAGTTGCTAACTACCGACGTAGAGATTAGTAAAGAAAGAGTGGGCACGTTCATAGATAGTGGGTCAACGTGCAACTATATAAGCAAGAAAGGTTGCAGAAAATGCACCTAGGGCTTATGGTTCAAAAGTTAGACCAGTCTCTTACAAGTAAGTTAGCGGATGATAGAGAAATGATAGTAGACAACTATGTTGAAGGGGTTAGGGCATACCTCCAATTGGAGGCAGGGGGTAAAGTGGAACGAGTTTTGCACTCTCTAACACTCTTAGTGAAAGATAGTCTCCCTTTGACATGATCTTCGGAACTGATAGGGGGGAAGTCGTGGATGCAGACATGAAATTGGTTGAGCATGAGTGTTATATTCCAAGTCCCCAAGGTGGGACAAAGAAGGTACGGTTGTTTCATGCATCTGGCGCAAAAAGTAGCTTAAACAGCAATTTCGTCAAAACGGACATTTTATATTTTTTGAACGAAATTGAAATTGTTATTTTCATGTTGATTTTGGTGAATTTTTACGTTTTGAGTGCACCATTTTGGGTAGGTACCCCGCATTTGTTTATAACTTGTGCTCATGTTCACCACAAGTTTTGCATTGCTTTCTCACATATTTTGCGGGGTGTTACAGTTTCATTCGCATTACATGAAGCTATAGGGGTCTTCATGATGGGTTTTATTGTACTTTTCTATCACATCGATTAACATTTACTATATTTCGCAATATAATATCAGTTATTTTTTGTTTTTTATTGACAAATGCATTAAGACAAATAAACATATTGATATCATACTAAAAAAACACATAGGGCAGGTTCAGTCAATGACAAAAAACTCCATGGACATCTATAAAAGTTAGAGACATTTCGTGCCACCCACGAATTACGAACAACATTATGTGAATATTTTCGAAATCCATATAAAAGAAAATCGATTTCTTTAGATAAATACAAAGAAACAATGATGCGGAGTTTGGTTCATGTGACGTATGATACATGTGCGCATAAATATATGTATAAAGAGAGACTCTCTCTCTCTCTCTCTCTCTCTCTCTCTCTCTCTCTCTCTCTCTCTCTCTCTCTCTCTCTCTCTTTTTTGACGAAGACAATGTCTATGAAACTTGGTGCCATAGTCTTCATTCACTCCTATACACTACGAATATGTGTAGCCGCACATGATCGTACAAAAGGTGGAAATGTGTTTCGACATCGGTTTTAAAAAATTAAAATCCGGCACATGACGAAAAAAAACGATATGAGCACTCGTACGAGCGCAGAATCTACTATATTGCTATCTCCGTCTACGTGTGCTGAGCTACAAATTTCTCTATACCAAAATGTCACGAAGTGCTACAACGGCGCAAATGAACAAGGTCAATGCTGAGACCGTTGGCTTGGCGGAGTACACTCTTTGTAATGTTGAAGTTCGTTGTTAATAGAATTTTTCTGAATTTGCGGTTGACCCCCGTTGTTTCTTGGCTCTCTATGATGACTGTTGAGATAAAAGCAGTGATGGCAGTCCTCCGAGCAACGAATTCCAACATTGCATCCCGTGCGTGATTACAATATTGTTTAACGTGTTGCTTGTACGCTCGCACCATCGAGTCTCCTGCATCACTCCGCGGGATCTTTTGTCTCCATGTCTTCGTTGCACATATTGTAAGCCCTTCGTGATATTGTACAGCAACACATGCAATGGTGGCGCTGCATTTCTCTGTCACCGAGGCAGCCACAAGGTCGTAACCGTAGAAGACCTCCTTGTATCTTGCGTTCCCGTCTTTCTTGTAATTATTATTATTCTGACGGTCGCACCCCCCCCTAGGTTGTAAATCTTTCTTCTCGCGCTTAGAGAATACAAGTGCATTGACGGTTCGTAATATGCAAAATCCCACGTGACAAGTCCGACGGCGTTACGCTGTCTCCTCTGCCGGTCTGATATCAGTTCCCCCCATTTGATTGGCGTTCCCCACCAATCTTGTCTTAACTGTCTCTGCATCCATTCCGGGTCCGTACTGCATGGAAAAAAAGAAAAAAAAACGGGAAAAAAAAACAACAAAGGCATCACAAGCACAGACGCAGTATGTAACTGTGACCATGAGTTGACGAGTCATTGCTGAACGGCAGTCAAAGCGGACACCGACGCAAGACGGACTGCAAGTTGTTCCGTTTGGCACTTTCGCGCCGTTGAATATGATCGACAATATTAAACTTTGTTATTGTGTTTGTTTTTTTCAGTTTCTGTTTTTGCCCATCTTCGTTGTGGCATGTCTTCAAAGTCGTCGCCACGTGAATGATGATCCTCGACCTTTCGTTGAAGAAGCACAACATTGCATCTCTGATTTCGTTGCATACATGTCTGATATACTTCAATGTTGCCCTTTGCATGGTGGTCTCTTGCTCCATCGATGACACATTCTTTCGTTCAATCCGTGTCGCGCACCGTGTCAGGCCACTATTAGAACAGAACGCCACGCATGCCACTGATGCCTCACGCCCACCCTCCCCCCACATGTGAACTATCACCAACCCGTAAAACGCTTTGGTCCACTTGCCACTGTCTTGCCTTGCGTTGTTTGCATCACTCCCCGCTGTCTTGGCGAGGTTGAGAACTTGTAGGCGCTCCTCGTCGTACCACAATTCAATCGAGGGCTCCAAAACCGTCCAGTCGATTGCCCGCACATTGACAACCCTCATTTGTGTTCTTGTTTTCCATGACAAAAGGTCCTCCCATCTCACCGGCGTCCCCCATTTCTCATTAGGCTTCCACTCCGACGATGTAGACATTCTAAACACAACAAAAAAAAGAGAAAAATGCAATTCAATCGAACAATCAGCGATGTGCTTTGTGTTATTCGTATTGAACATAGGATCGTCACTCATACTCCTTCCCTCCTCACGTCTACACAGATGTGTCTGAATCAGATCCCATATCGGGCGTTGACACGGGCATCTTATCAGGGACGGCCAGCGACAACTGTGCATTGAGAGCGTCTCGCTTAGGGATCCGCATACCTGTCTCGGACCGTTTGTTGCTGGCCCATGCCCACACAACGGCGTCGAGGTCTTGCCATCCTTCGTGAGATTCAGTTTCAACCTTCCACGTCTTTGCTCATGCGTCTGCATACAACTTCGATAAGTCGCGATCCCTTCCACAAGGTGTCCAGTACTTGACGCGGATACGACTATCATGCCGCTCCATAACACGCCCTATCCAAAATGTGCAGCCCTTTTCAACATACTCGTCGAGCGCGCGGAACACGACGAAGTTGTTCACCGCGACATAGTCATGCGGTTTGAACTCCGGTTTGGGAGCGTCTCTCTGGTAACCGACGAAGCAAGGTTTCCTCGGTGGCGAGTCGAGGACATGCGGCGCACATAACGGGAGATCTTGCGTATCGGGCATGGGAGCTGGCCAGAAGGGACCTTCAAGGGGCACCGTACCGCTCTCCTCTTGCGACATGTTTTCAAACTTTTCCGGATTGTCAGACCAGTAGTTCAAGCGTCTACAATTCATTGCTCTTGTTTGTTCATCTTATGTCTCCCAATGGTTTTGTGAGTTCTCCCACAATCTATGGAGAACACGCAACCCCGCTATTCCGTTAACGAAATCGCCTGCCTCCGAGTTAGGTGACTCGCGGCAAGGCTGGAAACCCCATTCAGGCCCTGCCCACCTGTTGCCTGTGTCCCTTTTAAACCAATAGACAGGGCCAGTGTCTGGCTCCCACTTTTTGTCGGTACAGAACTCCTTGTACATCATGGCGGGGTTATCCCCGTCCATGTAAAACCGAAAGAGGTGCCGCGTGGCATGACCCTTGATTTTATGATCGATGTACGGATCTATAATGGTTTTCCAGTCAGCAATTTCAGTGAGCAACGTGCAATCGACCTCCTCTTCGCAGGATGCTTTGAGGACATCGAACAACTCGTCCATGGTATATGCATCGCAACCGCTCAATTTTTTTGCAAACAAGCTGAACTTCGCATCTATGTCCGTGTGTGTGTGACCCACTATCATGAACCCCATTTCGACGACCTCAAATATCCAAAATTTGACAAGCATGGCCATGAATGCGAACACATACTTGTTTTTGTTTTGTCCCCCACAGTTGTCAGCTTGCACCCGCAACTTCGGCGGGAGCACCCCTTCGCGTGCCTGGACATCTCTCAACACCTTGGCAATGGAGTTAACAACCGAGTTCAAGCCGTGCGACAAGTATGGGAACCACGTGTGGACAAAGAGCGAAGGTGTCCTACCATGCGCGATTATCCTAGTGAGATTAGTTTTCATCATCGTGTTATTCGACATTTCTTTAGACAAACGTCTTCTTGATACATGGGGAATCGTTGTTTTTGCTTGATCCATACCGTCTATGATGATACACAGGCTCTGTTTCGGTCTGTGTTCTGATTCAGCGGACCACACGCTGTACTTTTTTCGGTGTGCAGACTGTAGTGCAATGTGACTTTTCTGTTTTGCGACAAACGCTTGTCTTGGCTCGGGCAGAGCACCCTCTATGAGGATGCTATTCTTAATGCACTCGTTGCATCTTGCGTGGTCAGTCACCCTTGCGAGTCGAACGTGCCAGAAGAAGTCCCTCCACATCTTGCAGAAGACCTGGTATGACGAGCAGCAAACACCAAGCTTAGAGAGTCGTCTACGAATACTGAGGAAAACGTCTTTCTTCGTGGCGTACACTGACGGGAGGCGAATGCGATTTCTAATCTCGAAGTTTGGGCCTGTTTCAGTCTGATCTGGCATGGGATCAGACTCATCCAAAATTAT
>BFEA01000918.1:86478-98596 GCA_003427395.1 Chara braunii | reverse complement strand
AAWMARRAAAAAAAAAAAAAAAAAAAAAAAAAAACTCTAAAAAAAAGATATRTTATGAAGAAAAWACAATAAACAACATTTGCTTGAGCATTATATCCAAAWCCCCTACCAAAWTTGAAATATAAGTAAAATACAGAAAATAAAACTAATAAAAATATTAAAAAAAAAAAAAAGATAATTATAATTATTATCACGGTAACCGGCGTTCGGGACGGGCCGAACGCCCGAACCCGAACGCCCGAACGTATGCGACCCCTTGGGGATGCGTTCGTCCGTTCGGGCCGAACGCGGATCCCAAAAAAAAAAAAAAAAAAAAAAAACGATCATAAAAAAAATCTGAAACAAATATATGTTATGGAGAAAAATAAACTAAACAAGATTTCCCCGAGCATTACATCCGAATTCCTTACCAAATTTAAAATAAAAATAAAATATGGAAAACAAATACTACTAATAAAAATAAATAAAAATAAAAATAAAAAGAGATTAAATTTAGTGAGTGCGCGAGCATGTTTTCGACACTGCCATCTTTGGCGATTTTTCTTTTTTTTTTTTGCACAGCTAAATGCCCTGAAAATTTACAGATTTGTACTTCACATATTACGAAACCCACTAAAAAAGTTTCACAAAATAATAAAATTGTTTACACCCCGAACAAAAGTGAAAAAAAAAAGTAAAAAAGTGAAAAAATACGTGGGCGAGCACATTTTGACACCGCCATCTTTGGTGATTTTTAATTCTTATTTGGCTTAGAAAAATGACTTGAAAATTTACAGGCATGTACCTCAAAAAAAATTAATTATTTTTAGGCCCCGAAATATTTTTTGGCGGCGCGCGAACGCCGTCAGGTTTGGACCCCGTACAGGACCCCGAACGCCCGTACGTACGGAGGTCTGCCTGGGGATCTCCGCACGTACGGGCTGGTGACCCTGATTATTATTATTATTATTATTATTATTATTACTTTTATTATTATTATTATTATTATTATTATTATTATTATATTATTATTATTATTATTATTATTATTATTATTACTTATTATTATCATTATTATTATTATTAAGATTGGGAATCGGGAGCGGTGTCCCTCACATGAATGCTACGATCGAATGAGGATGAGAAAGGCACTTCCGGCCAGTCCCATCCCCAACCACAGTCGTCCAACCAGTAAGACTTCGGTCCTCCCCGTACTACAAGGCCCAAGGTAAAAGAAAATGAAAAAGGACAAGCATGCGAAAATCACAAAAAAACAATCATCCTATAATAGCAATCCTATCCTATCTAATTATTTGGACACAAAACAAGCGAGCTACTCAAAACAACATTCAATATACTGTGGTAAAATACATCCCTCTCCTATCTTATTGTGTATCCACTGATTTGACCTATCTTTATACTCTTGCATACACGTCTTCCTACCCCACCCACTAACAAATATGTACAAAAGTTATGCAATTCACATTTACTCCATATTACAAGTTCAAGCTGTCACAAAAAGAAGTCAAAGAAAACCAAGATGGGGGAAACTCCCGCAAGGCTGCCATACACAGGTCATTGAAGGCTCCCAATCTAGTACATAACCATTTTACCGCTTTAGTGAGTGAGCGAGCACGTGTTCGACACCGCCATCTTTGGCGATTTTTTTATTTTTTTTGGCATAGCCAAATGCCTGAATGCTTACAGATATGTACTTTACATAATACAAAAGTCATTAAAAAAAATTCAAAAATAATAAATTTGCTTAAGCCCCTCAATAAAGTGAAAATAAAAAGTAAAACGTGAAAAAAAACACAATAGTGAGTGGGCGAGCATGTTTTGAAACTGCTAACTTTTGGGAACAGGATAAACTAAAAAGTGAAAAAAAAAAAAATAGTGAGTGGGAAGACAGAAAGATATGGGAATAGGAAAAAAGTCTTGTGGAGGTTGAAGTGACAAAACCACTCTTATTGTTTCTATCGGCAAGACTGTCGAAAAATGGCTCGTCAAAGGGGCAGAGGGCGAATCAAGTGCTGGCGGTGTGTCAAGGGAGAGTGATGTCACCACCATGGTGACCAACAAAGGAGAAACCGATCGTCATGAAGCATTCAAGAAGAAGAGGTCGCATTTTTTTTTTCGAACATTGTGGCATTGCTTTTGGTCGACCTTGGACGAAGATGGGTCTAGTGTAGTCCTTCGTACGTCATACGAGGGATCTCCATATGGCCCATGTGTATGGATATACTCTGAACAGTTATACGGTTGTATGAATGGACCCCGTTCGAATGTGCCTGGGCACAATGCAAATGTGACGAGGGGCATTTTACCCCTAGGGTTGGTAGGAGGGGTCTTGAAGGGCCTCGTATTATTTGAAAAAAAAAACATATATCTTCGAAAAACGAAAAAAAAAAAAAAGAGCAAAATTGAATAACTTTATCGCTAAATCATGAAAATATACACTTCCACACTTGTTGTTGTTTTTGTTTTTGTGTGTGTGTGTGTGTGTCTGTGTGTGTATGTGTGTGTGAGAGAGAGAAACAGTTCAAACAGGGTAGGTCTCCAACCTCGCGGCTTATGTCATGGTACTTCCATCGAACAGATGAGCACATTCGAATGACTTTACTGCTAGAACATAAAAAAATAGACTGCCACACTTGTTTTCGTGTGCGTGTATGTGTGTGTGTGTGTGTGTGTGTGTGTGTGTGTGTGTGCGTATGTGTGTGTGTGTGTGAAAAATAACAAATGCAATAAGCATCGACAACCCCAAACGAGAGGGGAACAGCATTAGCTTTCAGAAACAAGAAACTTACAAGCCAAGTACTCATCATCTCATACCAAGGAACCTGTATGCCAACCAAGTAGGAGGGAGAAGACGACAACATAGAAGGGAGTGAGGAAGGAAGGGGGGAGAGGCATAGGCCATCATCCAAGGAGAGGAAGTATGAGGTAGGTGGAGAATTCGGGAAGAGAAGGGAGGGAAGGCTCCATCACCCGTTGGACCAATCTCCATCTGGGGAGGAGGGGGGTAGGCGCGTCCCCTTAAGCGCTTTTTGCCATCCGCGCTTATGGATGGCTCATCAGAGGGTATGCGGACTGGAGGTCCATACTCTGGAGAGAGAGGGAAAGGACAAGGAGTGAGAAGAAAGAAGAGAGAAGACGAGAGGCTGGTGAGAGGAGAGAGAGGTAGAAGAGGAAAGTACAATAATGGGGAGGCAGGGAGCGAGATGTAAGAGGGTTCGGGGCGACAGTGGAGAGGAAGAGACCAGAGGGGAGGAGGGTGAGCAGGGTGGGAAGAAGGATAGGGATGGAGAACTGGTAGAGACAAATGGTGAAGGTTGTTACCAATCAGCAAGTGGGTGAGGAGGGGGATGCTTACCACATGTGCGTTGATGTCCGCATCCGAAACGAGGTCTTCAAAGGCATCAGCCATCTTTGGCGAGTGCAGGAGGACACACGTATCCTACCGAGGGGAGGTGCGAATTGTCCTTCTGCTAGGAAGAGCAGGAAGGGGGAGGCGCAGAGGAGATTTCCTCTCGTGCTATGAAATGCAAGAGAGGTGGTCCTGTATGTGAACCAGAGGCCGCAGCATTCGGGAGTTCTTCCAGTGATAATGCGAGATGACGAGTAGAGGAATGCGGGAGGAAGATATAGTTTTTGCGAAGCCGGAAGAAGGGGGAAAGAAAAGGAGGAGGAGGCCTACTTCATTGGGTTTGAGGGGGAGAGGGGGAGGAGCAGGGGTAGAAGGGGGGAAGAAGAGAGGCGAGCGGGCCAGGTCTATCGGGGGTATGTGATGAGGGGGGAACGACTAGGAACGTGTAGGGGGTGCGTAAGGAGTTGAGCAGGGTCTTCTACGAAGGGTGGGCGTTGAGAATTCTTGGACTGCCGTTGGGATGTCCTTACGTTGGAGCTGCGTTTCTGCTCGGCATACGCATGCGTGGCTAGTGGCCGGCTTCGACGATGGCGGAGCTAGCGCGTGGGCTTGTCGCATTGTCTCGGTATGGGGTGGTGTCTCTTCGCGTGACCGTGTGTGTCGTGTAGACCGGAAATGGCGGATGGCAGTTTTGTCGGATGGAGGCAGCAGCACGTTCACGTGGTAGGGAGTCTCTGTCTTTGTGTGTTGAGGGTCGTGGCGTGTCATATGTGTGTGGTGTTCTGTAGTGGGTGGGGTTCGAAGAAGGCAATGTTTTTGTCCTCGCCCCCTCCTTTTGGGGGGTGTTAATGACGTATTGCGTTCCGAGGCTCGGAGGCCTAAGACTTGGGGGGGGATTATTTTTGGTGGGTCGGGCGGTTTATTTCAAACCTGGTTTGGAGGTTTACAAGTGGCCCTGCTCCATGCGTCCTTCCGTTGTTTCAGTGGAGTTGGGGTGGCGTGGTATTCCAGGGAAGTGAAGTGAGGGGTGGGTAGGGGTAATGTGTGGGGGTACCGCTTAGAGCTGGTTTTCGTTGTGTTGCCGGGTATGCATAGTATGTGCTTGTGTAGTGGGGTGGGTGGTACTTACCCATGTTAAATGGTTATTAGAAGGTTTGCTTTCTTGAGAAGAGGGTGGTACCGTCTAATGCAAAATAGTTATTTCATTTTAACAATTTATCCCTCTATTTCTTTTTCTAAGTATGTATGTATGTGTGTGTGTGTGTGTGTGTGTGTGTGTGTGTGTGTGTGTGTGTGTGTGTGTGTATGTGTGTGTGTGTCCCTCCCGCAAACCCTCGTGATGGGGGGCTGAAGGGGGCGTGGTTCGGATGACGAACCCGCCCCCTTTCAGGGTCGTCCGCCATCCGAACCAGACCAAAAAAGAATTTTGGTCTCCACACACACCACACGGGTTTTGGAAAGTGAGCTTAGAACTAGATTGTGATCTCAACGAAAGGGCTGGTATTGCTAGGGATTTCTTAATACAAACTCGACCACTTTCAGGCATCTGTGAGCGCTGAAGTCGTTGTTCACCATGGTCTGTAAGGTGTCAAGGATGTCAGACAGGGCATCCTCATGATCTGATGTAATGGTTAGTATGTTTATGACTTGGGGTACAAGGATCTTGAGTGACTAATAAACAGGTCTGTTTGATTGGCAACTTTATGAATCGAGTGATAGGAAAGTCAAGTTCCTTCCTTTTGTCGAATTTCGTGGTTTTGTACGTGCCTTGCTGAGGATCGAGAATTGTGA
Source organism: Chara braunii (assembly GCA_003427395.1). Classification (NCBI taxonomy): domain Eukaryota; kingdom Viridiplantae; phylum Streptophyta; class Charophyceae; order Charales; family Characeae; genus Chara; species Chara braunii. The sequence goes on along the minus strand of BFEA01000918.1, from coordinate 93,456 downwards.
CCGTGGCATTGAGGAAGTTTGCTTTTGTGCCGATCCGTTTGGAGTTGAGTTCGGCGTGTTCAGTGGTTTGTTCAATGAGGGTGACAAATTTGAGCGGGTATAGGAAATACTTGCTTTTGCTATTTTCGATTGTGGGTTTTAAGAAGTCTGAAATTCTGGGGTTATTTATGGAGTTGAGGTCATCAAAGTACCTGAATGTATGTTGGAATAGCGGTATAAGATCTGTAAGGAAGTCTATTTATTTTTTCATGGCATGATTGTTTTCTGGGAAGGTCTGGAGGTGATGAGAGCAGATACTCCTGATGACTGCAGTGAGCCGATTGTGAGAGAGGTTTCGAATCTCTGAAGAGATATGACATCTAGTTTGGTCGAGGACATCGAGGGTGAGGGAAAGTGCATTGGACATCTGCTGTATGACCTCCGTGATCATGTACGTTGTGAGAGGGATATGATTTAACCCCATCGAGTGCTGTTTTCTGAGCTCGTGATTTTTGACGATGCTGAGGTCCAGGGTGACGACATGTGGGGGCATATTGCCATCGGAGCTGTGCAGAGCATATGGGGAGAATCTGTCCTGCTGACAAAACATTGCGGTGGCTGCCCTACATATCAGGAGACGAGATCGAAGGATTGAAACACAAGAAAAGGCTTATATAGTTTTGTGGCGATGTGTGCGTCATAGGTCCACCCATAGGTAATCGAGTCCAGGCGGGTGACGATGTCGGGACAGCGTTCCACCAAGATTTCTGAGATGATTTTCTTCGGCTTGATCCTTTCAAAAAGCCTGCTGGTATAGTGCAAATGGATCAGTCGCTCTGGTGTGGTTGCCTGCTTTCTCCAGCCGCGTCTTCCGTCCTCCATGATTGCGAGGTGGGACCCCTGTTATTCACGACAACATGCTCTCAACATCAATGGGAAAATTATTATTAAGGGTGTCTGTTTTTATCGTTCTGTGATTTCCCAGCATGCAATCTTGTCCCTTACCTTTGCATAGTGCAGCGTGGAGGTAAAGCAGTTAAATTATTAAGACATTTTGCACTCTGAATTAAACATTGATAGGTACAGACCAGGCCTTTTACCAGTGGGTTAAGTGTACTTTGAGTCCTATATCTACATTTTGTAGTACAGGTTTAAAATACATGTGGGTTTATTCTCTAGAGAGTACACAGCTTGAGTACGACCGTTGTTTTAAACTTTTGTATTGCTTAAAAAGAAACGGGGGAGCGGGTCTTTTGAAAAAGTATCGTGAGAGCTAGAGGGAGGCATGGGGGTAGCATCCGACAGGTGTGGAGCCTTCCATGGTGGTGTCATGGGTGCGAGAATCCTCAAGACTTGGGGTTGAAGGGTTGAAGGCGGGCGGTAGTTGGGGTGGAAACAAAGGTGTAGAGTAGATGTAAACCAGGAACACTTCATATGAGTCATCAACAACTGAGTATTCAGGAGACAATAAGTCCCTATAAAATCAACAACTTCTGCAGGGAGAACGGAAACCGGACAACTGTATTAAACAGTAGCTTTGTCAACCGAAAGCTCCGAACAGGAGACAGTCACTATTCGGGTCAGTCATAAAAAAATACAGAGTAACGGTTGCGGCCAAGGTTAGCAAAGAACTCGCTAGATTGTATCCAAGTTTCGTTGTTTCTTCAAAAGCATTTTTTTCTAAACCAGCAAGACCGGGCTGGCCCAATGCAGGTAACCGAAGTCCATGTTCTGGAAGAGTCACTTGTCAACAGGGAGTACCTCAGAAAAGGGCATTGGTAACAGAACTATTCAAGAAGGAACAAGGCCCCAAAAGGCCAGTGAGCTTGCTGGGAGAAGGGAACCAGCCAACTGTATTTCTGTGACCACGTAGCCTTGACGAACGAAGGCTACAAAAGTGGAGACAATTTCTCTCTGGGATTTCAAGGCCCAGAGGCCCAAGTGTCCAACAGCGTTCAGAGCGTAGGTTGTCGCTGTGGCCATAAAACATCTCCTCAAGCTGAGTCCTAGTTTTATTGTTTCCAAGTTGCATTTGAGCTGAATTGATTAGATCGGGCGAGCTTATCGCAGATACTAGAATCTCATGTGCGTGGCTCCCATTCTATGTTACGCAAACTTCCAAGCGGATAGGTTTTTGGACTCGGCCATTGTCAATCAAGATCGTTTTCCGAAAGAAGGATCTACTTTCCCAACAAATTATGAAAGGACGGGGAGGAACATAGACGACAACTCATACCCCAGCTGTTCGCAACCGTCTAGGCTGCGACAGCCTTATTGATTCGAGGTCTACTAATCTTGTGTTAAAAAAATCTTTTGCCAAGGAAAGGAACTGGCTTCAAGTTATGGCCTCATAACCTTTACCTCCTGAAGTATCATCTTAGACTGTTAAGTTTCAACTTCAGCTAAAAATCAAGTATCTGTAGTAAACTCAGGAGGTAGACAACGCGAGGCGTTCTTGGTCATAATCCTGCCTGAGGTTCCTCATGGTGACCTTTGCAGCTACTGGGTCTTGAGTTTCTTGGACGACCTCCTCATTACCGAGGCAGCTGGATATGGAGGTGGAGCCATCTACGCCGAAGCCCTGAAGAATGTGGCCAAAAGAGCTGACCGCTTTGACCGGAGTATCCGGGGAAGGGGAGCTTACATTGATGGGTTGGTGAGGTCTTGACCCGGGTCTGGAGGAGCTCTCGGAGATGTTGATAACCTATGTGGCAAGGCTGGGAGGAGGTGCAGGGGAGGGGGTTGCGTTTGCTGAGAGTCGTCTGATCAGTTGTTGCACCGGCGGGATCCAACTGTTGGGGGTTGACTGTGGTTGCCAAGGACTGGGGAAGGGGCTGTGGGTGATAGCGTTTGACGTAGTTTTGTGCTGTGTGGGAAGTGGGAGGATGGGCGGTTGTGCCTGGTTTGTGTGCAGGATAGTGGTGATTAGTTGTTGTGCCTGTGCCCTGAGCGAGGGTCCAGCATGGTGACAGTCGTTGACTCTAGGGATGCGAGGTCTTTTCGCTGTGCGTGTGCAGGCGTGTTTGCCTCTATGGCCATTCCTGAGCCTCTTGTGCTTAGGCCTTAGCGTGATCAATGTTGGAGCGACATTCACTGGTGGCGTGGTGTGCGTTGGTTGCAGGGCCGGAGGAGGGGGGGTGTTGTGTACAGGGGGGACGACTTGTGGGGCAGAAGGAGGGGTCGCTTGTACGGGCGGCTGGGGGGCATGAGCTACAGAATAATGGACAGGTGGAGGGTGTGGCTGGGGAGCAGGTGGGGTGTTGCATCGGGTGGTGTGGTCGTTGAGCATGGAAGTCCCATTGGGGGTCCTGAGGCGGACAGAGGCTGGTGAGGGAGTGGTGGTGGGGTGGGCGTTTGGTGGAGTGGTGAAGGTGAGAGCAGTTTGCCTGGATCTGCTGCGTTGCACCATGTCGTTTGCCGACGATCTTGCCTTGCGTCTTGAGGATGAGACCTTGGGCCGGTCAGCTTCTTCTGGGAGCAGGATGGCTGCAAACCTCTTGGCGAAAGGGACCTCCTTCAGGAAGGGGTGCTCCAGTAGCTGCTCAGTCGTGCTATTGGGGTTGTCGATAGTCTCTCCAAGAGACTAGTCATCTTCTTCCTCATGTAGAGAAAAGTGACCTGTGCTAGGACTGGCTGCGTCCATTCGGTTTCGAGACGATGCTGGAAATCTAACATCCTTGTGATGTCTGAAGGGTCTGGGTCGAAGAAGTCCAGGTTGGCAATATAATACCATATGAAATGGTCAAGCCATGTGATGGTCTTGCCGCAGTTCGAGGTGCAGGTGCATTTGAGGTAAGCTCTACCAGTGTTCCAAATCTTCTTTACCTCTTCGAGTGTCTGAGGAGCCCGTGGGAAGCCTTTCTGTACGAGAACTCGCCTGGAGACGGCGCACTTGGTCTTGTCGAGAATGGCCAGTATGGGAAAGCTTCCGTCAAAGGTAGGTCTGTTGTTGGGGAGGTGAAGTATGAAGCTATCGGCAGTCTCTCTACATTTCTCTAACTCCTTGTCTGAGAGATTTGCGAGGGCTTTGTATGCTTCGACAGAGATAGGGGCTGCATAATTGAAGTTGTCCAGGTGCCACAGCTTGTGCGAGACGTGCTTACTCTGCCTTTCTATCGAGGAGCTAGTGGGCAGTGGGAGAAAATGGTTGTCCTGTCCAAGTTTATGTGTCCTACCGGAACTATCTGCAGAAGTGGAAGGAGTGGCAAGAACGGCGTTCAACCTTTTTCTCCTGTTGCTTCTCTAGGTAGTCTATTTCGGCTTGTGATAGCCCGATTCGTCTCCATCTCTCTTGCCTTTTGATATTGACCTGCTCTGAAATATCTATGTCGCCGACATTCGTGAGGTGGGCGGTGCTGTATCCAAAAACCTCTAGGATCGTCTTCTCTCCATTAGCTATAATCTTGCAAATCTCCCTATTCTCTATCCTATTTCTAGAGACCACGACCTGGGCACCGAGGGCGAAAGCCTGGATCTTCCTTCCAGGGCTTCTGGGGCAGATTCGTATACTCCACTGAGGACCGCCCAATCACTGAATGTGAGCATCTCAATCAGATGGGGACTCTGTAAGGCTTCGTGGACTTTCAGGAGGACATCTCCGGGCAGAGTCATCATGACCAGCTGTGAATGTGCAGTTGGCGGCAGGAGAGCAGCGAAGGGCGCAACGTCGGGGGCCAATTCAGCATGCCATCCTCTGTTGATGTTTTCTTGGTCCTGCACATAGTAGGGGTACGAGTAAGCGTGGGTTTTATAAGCGAGAAATATCACCAATCAGAAATGCATACTGAGGTGTAGTGCAGGGGAGGTATCTGGGTTCTTTTCTCTTATTGGCAGAACAAGGGTCCGCTAACCGGGGCAGGGGTTAGAGTGGAGGGGGGTAAGAACGTATCATCTGAGGGTGGGTATGTTAACGTGGGGTTGGTTCTGTGTAGGTATGAGTACCGAAGGGCCGGGGGTGGTCATTGAGTTATGTTTGTCTTTTTATCTTGGGGTTAGGAGAAGAATGTAACGGATTGTCAATTGCTGGTCTTATTAAGTTTCTAGTCTATTGTGAAAGCTAGGGGGAACGTCTTGCCTGTTTCTAAACTTCCAATATTGGTTTGGAGGATTTTCCTTAGATGAGTGGGAATGGGAGAGAGAACTTGGGTAGGGGGGGTATGTGTGGGGAAAGGGACCCAAAGCAAAGCACAGATTATGAATGTGTGCTTCGACGAAGGATGTCTACGAATGAGTAAAATCTATGTTCTGCCAGCTACTGGTATATGTGGGTTGGATTACTGCTGTCAAAGTGGGGTAAGACTAAACTGGCGTCATGGCCTGGGTCGTTTTATTTGACCGTTTTTTATTTTTTGGGAGGTAGCATTCTTTATGCTTGTTCTGTCCTTTTGTGTAGCCAGGGCCAGAAAGTCGAGGGAAACCTGTCACTTTAAGTTATGAGTGTAGAGAGAAAAGAACGAACAATCGTTTGGGTAATTTGGGTATTAAGGGATAGAGTAAAGATTACTTGACGTGGACATGTAGAAATCCCTTTCCTTAAGGATGTATTCGATATCGTTCAGAAGGGGAGAGAGAGCCTAGATCAGGTAGGAGTACCGACCTGAAAGGAATGGCATGGGAATAGAGCGGTCATTTGTAGAGCGTGACATTCGATGACACCCTACAAGCGACGACGGGGAAGGGTTAGCGTTATGCAGAATAGGGCCAGGAGCCTACGTATCTCTTAATTGTATAACCATAGGTTTTAATCTTTGTGAGGTCTCTTTTTTATAAAGTACCGGTAGGTGGCAACCCGTGTTCCATTAACGGTTGGTAAGGGAGGGTTTGGTCGAGGATAAATTGGAGCCATTTCTTGTGGTGAGGAGGTTGGGGGATAGAGAATCAGAGGCTGGATGGGTCGGTGTATAATATCTCTTGGTGGTAGAGGGTATAGAGAAGCGGGGAAGGCATTGCAATGTGGGGAATGACATCCATACAGGCTGTCTTTGGTCGAGGGGGGATAGTAGTGAGAGCGAAGGCACGTTTGGTTAATTAAGAGGATAGGGTTACGGTTCCGCGGAGGAGAGGAGGTTCAGCGTTCTTGTCATGCGACCAGCCGTTACATGGTCAGGAGTCTATGACAACGGGAAGAAGAGACATCTTTAGTGGGAAGCGTTGGGAGGTGAACAGTCGACGGGGCGATGGAGGAGGGGGGAGGGGGTATGTGTTCCCCTTGTGAGGGCTCCTGTCCGGTAATCTGGGTGTTGTCGAAAGATTCTCATGTTTGCATACGTGTGGGGATGGGGAGAAAAAGAAGAGGCTGATTTGAAGGTACTGGTGGGATGTGTCTATTTACAGTCACTTGACCATTTGTGGAGGTGGTGGGGGATGTCAGTGAGGATTTAATTACCTGGTATGTTTGTGCCAAGTGTCGTTGGGGGCAACTCTGTGCGTGTGAGAGCGCAGACTTGAGCCATATGGCGGGTTGTCGGGTGAACGCAGTGACAACGTTTTTGACCTCTGCGATCAGCGACCAGTTGGGAAGGGGAGGAGAATCCAGTGGGATGCGTTGGTACAGTCACGGTTGCTCGATCATCCGTGGAAGAGGTGTAGCATGTTGGTGGCAGCTTAGTAACTTAAACTATTTGTTCCTCTGCATTTAGGGGGCGCGTTTGTGCGTGAGAGTGCCCGGATAGTGGGAAACGGTAAAGTAAAGGCTGACCTCTCCGGGAGTGCTGTGTTTTGAGGGGCCAAGGAGACATGGACTATTGGTAGCGAATCAAGTTCCGGGTTTAAATCATCGAGTGTGTCTAAGAATATAGACGGGGAGGAGGGGTGGTTAGAACGATTTCATCAATTTCTCTCTCTCTCTCTTTTTTTCGCTTTCTCTCTTTCTTATTCTCTCTCTTTACCCCCTTCACTTTCTCTTTCTCTCCCTCTCTCTCTCTTTCTCTCTCTCTCTCTCTCTCTCTCTCTCTCTCTCTCTCTCTCTCTCTCTCTCTCTCTCTCTCTCTCTCTCTCTCT
>BFEA01000917.1:397121-410187 GCA_003427395.1 Chara braunii | reverse complement strand
CTCTCTCTCTCTCTCTCTCTCTCTCTCTCTCTCTCTCTCTCTCTCTCTCTCTCTCTCTCTCTCTCTCTCTCTCTCTCTCTGGGGACAATTTGCGCCCGCTCCCAGTTATTAATTCGCCCGTGCAGTCCGCCGGGACTCCACTTGTAATGGAATTTGCAACCTCTCTGCGCGAGCTCCACAGGGCCGGGTGCAGAGTTGCTTTTTCTTGATGCTCGAATCTGGACGTGTCTATGCAGAAACGATGTTGAGTTTCCTGAACCCCATAACTCCACAAACACGTCCAGATACTCTACGGAGTCTACGCTGCATGTGGGACTTGCCCTGGCAGGTGCTACTCTGTCCGCCAACCCAACTGAAATGGACAGCCCYGGGGCTAGGTCCCACTTACACGAATTAAGAGATATTGACCGTAGATAGCGCRGATCCACGGTCAGAATCTCTTAATCCGTGCAAGTGGGACCTTGCCCCCGGTACCCGGGAAGGAACCGGTCCTGAATGACAAAACTGCCCATTTTTAACTTGCCATGTGTCGGGAGCGCCGCCAGATGTTTGTTTTGCCTTTATGAACTGGGAACGACAGGGACCTGCCGAACTGTGTTTTGTTTGCCCATTCTGAACTACAGGTGTGACACAGGGGTACTTGCCCCCTTTTTTCTTTTTTCTTTTTCAAAGGGGACAGTCTTGGGATATATCCACAGGAGCATGGTCCCACTAGCGACGGGGATTGGMTTAAGATCCTGAATCTGGGCGTGTTTTAGGCAGAGATGCAGAAAAGGAATTCAATCTCGATTTTATGCACTTGTCCACAAACGCAGCCAGATTCAGGCCTTCAATCCAATTGTTACGACCCTGGCCAATTTCAGTATACATTCATCAGAAAGTACAATGCCGTCCAATTGCAAAAAGAAATGAATGAACTTGAGAGGAGAGAGAGGGAAAGAAGAAGAAGAAGAAGTAAGAAAGAAGAAGAAGATGATGTACTCCAGCACAGACCAAAGATAATGCTCTTCTTCTCCGCCAACCAATCTCCTCCTCCTTATCTCCTCCCCTCTTATTCAAACAAGAAATAACAATAATAATGTTGAATGGCTGAACCAGAATCAATGTCCGAATCCCACTTCTACTGCAAGCACAACATGAGGTCCACCATAGCCATGGCCAACCTTCCTCTTCCTCTTCATGCAGGTCGAGGCTATGGCGGAGCACTGAGGGCTCTACCCTCCTGTCCAAAGGACAACCCAAAGCAGCTATGTCGCTGCCCTTCTGTCCCAAGGTCAACACCGGACAGCTATGCCGCTGCCCACTCAACCGCCATGCCTGACTCTGTCCCGAGCTTCCTTGATGCGGCACTACCCCAACTGGGGTGTTCCAGATGCGGCGCCTAACAAGGTGATGAAGATGGCGTCCACCTTAGCCAGGTAGGTACCTCCCCGCTCTCCTCCTTGGTCCCCTTCTCCCTCCTCCTACCGGTAGAGCTCCACCATAGCCAAGGTGGAAGCTCCCGGCTTCTTCTTCCCAGCAGCGCTGTAGTAGCCAGCGCTCCTCCAGCCAGCGCTCCAGCAGCGTGTCGCCAAACTTGCACGCTGAAGAAAGAGGCCGGGCTCTTCCCTCGGCCTCTTGATATAGCGGCCTACTTGCCTCCTGGGCGGTGACTTCCAGCCKCTCGGCCTCGCAAGCAACCGGTACCTCCTCCCTTTCAGAGGGAAACATCATTGCAGACTCTGATATTGCCCGTACAGGCTCTCGAMTCAGACTGGATGGACTGGTACCGGCCTAGACCTAGCCTACCGCTACTGGGCCTCTAAAAATSCCAACTTTGTCTTCTTCTGCTCGGCCTCGAGTACCCGGCACATCTACTGCTACTGGGTGCGGTACTAGCCTACCTGCTACTTGAGTGTTTTTCCGCTGCTCTAAGTGCTGCAGGCCTCTGGCTCGGCCACTTGAGTGTTTTCCCCTGCTGCAACCCTCAATGCCACGGCCACAGGTAAGTACCAGCCCTACGGGCCTGCCAAACAAGCAAGTACCCTTGCGGGTCACACACACACTCATACCGACAAGCACTCAGACAGGCACGCAGGTCAACAAGCAATCAAACACATACAGACTTAGAAAACTCAGCAGAATGCGGGAATCTCAGCAAGGCATCCATTCCATCGGCAGAACTTCAGAAATCAGCAGTGTTCTCTGTTTGTGTTATGGCGGGTCATTACACTACCCCCCTCTCAAGAGCAAGGTCCCTTTGAGCGAGTAACTCAATTAGAGTCCCTGCACAAAGCATCATAAGCGTAAATGGCAAAGAGAGATCGGGTATGTTCCGTAGGAGTGAAGGTAGCAGTAAATTTAGGTTGCTGTTCGGAGCTAATCAGTTGTTCATATGCGTTGACGACTCGCGRGGCASTCTGCAGCAAATCTTTCTTAGCAATCCAGYAAAAGTCATTCAATGGATGATATAGAAAATGGACTTTGTATTGTYCGTTTCTCCTTTTTCCACTATGCTCGACAATTCTGTCAATCTCGTTACCGCCATTRATTGCGCGAGGGATCMTTGATTCTCGATATGGAAAAGTTYCGGGTRGTTCATAAGGAAACAACTTCGATGTGTGAAAGACTGGGTATGTGCGCATATGAGGAGGCRCGTCGATCGTGTAGRAAGGACCAAATGAATCATCCCCTWYTTGGTTCAGCACCTTCCACGGACCGTAATACTRAGGAAGAAGCTTTCGTGAGACGCCTTCTTCTTCAGAAAACTCAGACMTTTTGACCCAGACATAACTTCCCACTGCRAAAGGTTYAGGTTGGCGCTTTTTGTTAGCATGATTAATCATGGCACTGCGTCGCCGTTCCATAGCTGCGACAACAACTTTGAGCAGGCGATCAARCTTAGTGTTGTAGCCTTGCTGGCCAGGTGTCAGGCCASGTGGCTGGTCAGGAAACAGATAGGACRRGGGATARCGAATCTGTCACCCGAGGTGCAGCCGATTAGGTGTCATCCCAGTGGAGGAGTGTATAGAGTTGTTATACAATCCCTRCAYAATCRGCAATTCCTCATCCCGATAGTTCTGATCAGGCACAATTAGAGCTCGGAGAAGTTGGATCACTGTCTGGTTGACATCCTCGGCCTGTCCAGTGGCTTCGGGATGTCAGTCAGACGTCATCTTGAGTTTGATGTCGTAGATCTGGGAGGTGAAGTCCTTCCAATCTGCACTTACGAACCTAGTGTCCCGGTCACTCAAAAGAGTTTTTGGGGGGCCACACTACAGAATGTACCTTTCGTGAAATTCCTTGATCACAAGGTCAGCTGGGGCGTGAGATGGTAATGAAATCAAATTTAAAAACTTCGAAAAGCGGTCAATGATCACCATTACTTCTGAGTATCCCTACTCTTCTTTCCCATGTCTGTGAAGTCGATGGAAAGAGACTCACCCGGGCCATTAGGAATAGGAAGAGGATGCAGCAGCCCATAGGGTTTTTTCGGAGTCGGTTTGATGCGTTGAAAAACTTCACACTCAGCCACAAACTTTCGTGTAATTTCTTTCATCCCAGGTCATACAAACTTTTGCAATAGACTTCCGTATGTCTTTTCAAAACCAAAGTGTCCACTCCGTCCATGAACCAAGTCCAAGAAGTGAGTACAGATAGGCTCACGGTTGGGCACACACAGTCGGCCGTACTTCCCGTAACGTCGGAAGAGTAAACCTTTACACTCATGGAAATCAGGCTGGCTGTTAGGGTTAGCCTGGATCTGCTCAAGGATAGGACAGAGTTTCGGGTCCTTGGCAGCATACTCGATGAGTTCCTCCTTCAAATTTTTACGAAGATCGTAGGAACCTACAAGACAAGTCATGTACTCAGGGTGGCGAGACAAAGCATCCGCAACACTATTGTAACATTCGTTTTCRTGCCTAAGTTTGAAATCATACACAACAATCTCATGTAGCCAGCGGGTCAATGTAGTTRATGGATTATTCTGTGTCTGGATCCATTTCAAAGTCTCGTTGTTTGAGAACACTTTGAAATAGCGACCCAAGAGGTAGTGTTTCCAATGATCTAGTACCTCTCTCAAGGCATAGAGTTAYCGCATGTAAGTGGAGGCAGTTACCTTGTGACTGGGCATACRTTTGCTGTAGAATTCAAGCGGRCGTAAGTCGTTGCCATCATCTTGYTGCAACACTGCACCAATCCCATACAAGCTTGCATCCGTACTTACTACGAATATAAGTTTKGGATCTGCAATGYGGAGCACCAGATGACTAACCTCCTTCAATGCTTGGAAGGCTGTTGTGCATTCCCCATCCCATRTGTAGGACACATTMTTGCTGGTCAATATAGACAGTGGTCGGGCAATGATAGAGAATTTGGGTAGAAACTAACGGTAGTATGAYGCATGACCAAAAAAAGAACGCAACTCATGGACATTTATCRRTTGAGGTCATTTGCGGATGACCTCAAYTTTGGTTGCCTCAGGCTCTAGGCCTGCAACAGACAACCAATGTCTAAGGTAGATGACGTTGTCCCTCCCAAACTCAGATTTCTCCAAGTTGAGATGGARTTGTACATCCTTAAGGATCTGCAACACTTCCTCAAGGTGTCTCATGTGCTTCCCCCATCGACTTGCTGAAGATTAGTATGTCGTCCAAATAAACAACAACAAATCGATTGATCTGATTGCGGGAACACCTTGTCCATGAGACTTTGAAAGGTGGTCAGTGCATTCGTAAGGCCGAAGGGCACTACAATAAACTCGTACAACCCATCGCGAGTTTTAAATGCAGTTTTATGCTGGTTTGCAAGGTCGACTTCAATCTGGTGGTAGCCAGACTTGAGATCGATATTGCTGAAGACCTTGCATCCACCTGCAGCATCAACCAGATCATCAATGTGCGGCAAAGGGGTATGCATTCTTTCTTTTTATTCTATTTAGTCCGCAGTAATTGATACACATCCGTAGTTTGTCTCCTTTCTTAGGGACAAACATAACTGATACATGAAATTCGAATTCGCTTGGCTTGATCCATCCCTTCTCAATCATGTCATCGATCTGTCTTCACAATTCTTCCAATTCGCCTGAACCCATTCAATAGACACAGTCTTTTGAAGGAGTGTTACCTTCTATCAACTCGATCTTGTGTCGGACCGKACTCACGGGGACTCCATGCGATTCGACCAAGACTTCAGGAAATCGACTGAGAAGGTTGCGGATTTTTKAAGGGACTTCCAAGTTCTGGAGGTGGATCATCACTTTCAAGYGCAAGCATGTGCATAGGTGCAGCCAAAACAACAAAGTTTGAAGCAAAGTCATTTGGACTAGAAGTAGATTTAGTAAAGATAGAAATAGTTGCATTAGAAGTAGAAACGACATGCAAAGTAGAATCATGATGTACAACAAAAATAGAAGGCGCATGAGCAGACCTAACCGTGACAAAGGCTATATACATTTACTTRTCAGCTTTGCGTCTGCGCCACTTTTTGCAGAATTGCATTGYATTGAGAAAAGTTACTTGGGATTCGTGCGACTCATCCAAGAAGACTGGRCGCTCGATTCCCATGGCATCTTTCACTATGAATTATGAGTTTTTCCAYGTGATTCTTTCACATTAGGTCTGCAACCAGCCCAAGYCAATAACCGCGTTGAAATGACACTTATCAAGGACATARAAGTTCAACTCATGCATGATCGTGCGGTYYGCGTCAAAGGTAGTGCGCACACCTTTGACTGCATGCGTAGAGGTGACAACCTCTTGGTTGCCCACTTGGGTCCGACAAGGATTMTACAAAGTCACTTGCTTCATTCCCAAACGTTCTTTACGAATGTCGTGCGGTGAGAAGTAGTTGGCGGTTGTGCCACAATCAGCCAACACAYGGATGTAACGACCATTAATGCGGAGTTTGAARAAGATCAACTTTATTTTCCCTTGCGTGTGTTCTTGCTTCATGTGAGCCCARCGCGACARGAGAGAATGAAAGTCAATTTCTTTCGACTCCTTCCAAGGCTCCTTGTACAGGATGTGCAGTTTYTCAACCCTTGAATCAGCATCAGATGGTGTTTCAAGAGAGGTTTGTTGAGTAGAATCARAATYCGGTGAAGGATCTGCACTTACATGTTCAGTCTCTCCGTCTGTAGAGTGTGTTGATGATGTCTCTWCCCCCGTTGCTGGTTTCCSTAMTGCAATCTGAAACAATTTCGGACTAAATRTCCCRGATCGTGCGGTAAAGTCCATTAAAACGTCTCAGCWGAGATCCCCTCARCAGYGAGTGTCCTGGTCCGAAAGCAAGAACTCCGAGTCCMAATCAAATAGAGCAAGGTAACTGACGTCAACAAATTTGGGCCYGAGGGGCMCTTCTTGTTTGGGCCCGGTCCCACTGAGTCCCAAGTGGTCCCAGTGGAGTCAGAATCAAGTCCCAACCAACAAGAGTTTCACAAAGACCTACTCTTTGCCCCTATCAAATTGAAAAACGAAATTTAGCCCCAGAACCTACAGGCTACAGCCGTTCAGAATGAAATAAACAAAGCAATGTAGAGAGATATAGCATGGCACACAAGATACTTCATTCATTCACTCGTGAGGTGAGTAGGTAGTTCACACACCTCACACAAGATCAAGACTATGAAGGATGGAAGAAGAACCCAGAATACCCCAACAGGCAGTCAATTTCATGCACACACACATGAGCACCCTAGCGGCATGACACTTACCTGAGTGTCTGGGCTCTTGAGATGAAAAGAAACTTTCCCCCTTCTCACATAGTCCTTCTGACCCAATTAGCATCCTCTACGCCAGTGTCCTATCATCTAGGAGGGTCAACATCTACCCCAAAGTACAACGTCGGTCCGTCGCTGGATCCCTGTCGATGTTGAAGATCAAAGTAGCAACCTGCAGTCCGTAGGTGCAGATTTGGCTGCCACCCTTAAGCTCGCCTAACTTGAGGGGAGCCCTAAAGTCACTCCTCGTCTTCCTTGAAATCCTGATTCAAGTTGTAGGCGCCCTTCACTGCCGCCTCTCTCAATGCATCACAAAGTCCCACCTTGTGTCTCGCCACCACAAACATGCACTCAAATAACCTGGCTGGGTCTAATGTCCACCCTACACGGCCCTGCCAGGTGGGAGCAGCCTCCTTTCACCACGCTGCCCCACTGCACCCTAACTTCCAGCCCTAGCCCTAAGTGGTTAGCCCTTACCACTTAGGTTAAGGTTATGGCGGCAAAGTCAATTCTTGTCAGCAAGTAGAATCCGCTCTGATACCAATATTACGATCCTGGCCAATTATGAAGTATACATTCATCAGAAAGTACAATGCCGTCCAATTGCAAAAAGAAATGAATGAACTTAAGAGGAGAGAGAGGGAAAGAAGAAGAAGAAGAAGTAAGAAAGAAGAAGAAGATGATGTATTCCAGCATAGACCAAAGATACTGCTCTTCTTCTCCGCCAACCAATTTCCTCCTCCTTATCTCCTCCCCTCTTATTCAAACAAGAAAAAACAATAATAATATTGAATGGTTGAACCTGAATCAACGTCCAAATCCCACTTCTACTGCAGGCACAACATGAGGTCCACCATAGTCATGGTCACCCTTCCTCGTCCTCTTAATGCAGGCCGATGCTAGGGCGGAGCACTGAGGGCTCTCTTGTCCAAAAGACAACCCAAAGCAGCTATGTCGTTGCTCTTTTGTCCCAAGGTCAACACCAGACAGATATGCCGCTGCCCACTCGACCGCCATGCCCGACTCTGTCCCGAGCTTCCCTGATGCGGCACTACCCCAACTGGGAGCTTCCAGATGCAGCGCCTAACAAGGTGATGAAGATGGCGTCCACCATAGCTAGGTAGGTACCTCGCCACTCTCCTCCTTGGTCCCCTTCTCCCTCCTCCTCCTACCGGTAGAGCTCCACCATAGCCAAGGTGGAAGCTCCTGGCTTCTTCCTCCCAGCAACGCTGTAGTAGCGAGCACTCCTCCAGCCAGCACTCCTGCACCATGTCGCCAAACTTGCACAGAAAGAGGTCGGGCTCATCCCTCGGCCTCTTGTTATAGCGGCCTACTTGCCTCCTGACTTCCAGGCCGCTCGGCCTCGCAAGCAACTGGTACCTCCTCCCTTTCAGCGGGAAACATCATTGCAAACTTTGATATTGCCCGTACAGGCTCTAAACTCGGACTGGTTGGACTGGTACCAGTGTCGGGCGCCCGCAGACTAGTCGGCCACCCGAAATACCAAGGATTGGTCCTTGGGTTAAATGCCTAAGGGAGAATCAGCAGGCACTTTCATCAGAGTCGTCGAGAAAAATTAGGGGTCGGAAAACAATCCCTAAAATCCCCCCCATCAATTATAAAAACTGACCCTCAAAATCAACATGATGAACGGACACGTCTGTCGCGCTTAACTYCTMGTATTTTCGTTCGTTCCGAGGTTGTTCCCGAAGTGGCCGACCACGGAGCCGGGATATGGTGCTAGGCCTCGGCGCTCTACTTTTACACTAAGCAATTGACAAGGGAATGGACCCTCAATTTTTATTAATTCTAACAACAAAATTAAAATTGAGAAAAATAATGAAAAATTTAAAAAAATAATAAAAGGAAAGAAAACAAATAAATATTTGCTAATTAATTGAATTTTTTAGAATTTATTCTTGGTGAAATTGTCCTCAATTTTCATSAATTCTAATAACGAGTATTAAAAATGAGTAGAAGAGTTAAAAATAATAAAAGAAAGGAGTTAAAATTTATTACTCGTTGGGGACATTCGTGGCACGAGKGCGCTCATACGGGGGAATCYTGACAGCGCCCGTGCACGAGAGCAATCCGAAAACAGCTTCAACAGAGAGAGAGAGCAGTGTGCCAGGTGTTCACTGCGAGCAGAAGACGTCCGAATCTGAGTATCCTGGTTGGCGGGGGTGACCCTCAGATAGGCTGAGCGGARAACAGCCAATGAGCTCGACTCGGGGAGGTGGCGGCGTGCCTRRTGTGTGTGGATTATGAGCAGMGTAGTCAGGGTTTCGTTGGGTATGCACCGCATCTCGTCTAAGAGGGAGGACGAAARAGTGAAGAGAGGGATTACGACAGGGGATTGCGCGTGCAAAGAGTGCACGACGGGTGGACTCTTGGACGATCGAGCTGGAAGCTGGTTGGGTCAGTCAAACAGCCAGCGAACATTGACAAGGATGGCATTCGTAGAAGTGGGGACGATGGAAAGTCTCCCATTGCATGGTCGGGCGCATGCGCAATATACYGGTCAGGGGTCGTTTGACGCATGTCCGATTGGTCGAAGACAAATCCAGCCAYAGCATTGGCTGGTTAAACAGYCTCGCTTATCAGTCAGAAATTCAGYCGTAGCATTGGCTGCTCAAACAGCCAAACTTGCCAGTCAGAAATTCAGTCATAACATTGCCTGCGCTGACAGTYACAGTTCAGGAAGACAAATCCAGCCTTCGACTGCTCGAACAGTCACAAGTTMAGTCGAAGCATCGACTGCGGGAATAGTCACGAACTCGGAACTCGCCCATAACACTGGCGCGAATTAGTCATAATTTGCAAAGAAATATTTAGCCTCGGCGCTGGCCACAGGAACATGGATTCTCATTCGAGGCGGATTCGATCATAAGTCCTGACTGTTGAGTCAGTCACACTTAACGGACAAACTATAGCGCTAACTATTGAGCCAGGTGCGCTCGACGTAAGCAGATTCGTCCTTAGCTGCGGCCGCAGATTCGGCAACAGACGGAAGAGTCAGTAAGTCAGTTGGCGACCTTTCCTCTTATGCGAAAAGAAGGAAGTTTTGCTTTTGACCAAAAACATGAAACTTTCAGAACCAGGTATGTATGCATGTGAATGAATGTGAGTCCACAGACACGTGTTGAACAGAGGGGCTCGAGTGAGAGGGTAAGTAAGAGGGTAAGAGAGAGAGTGGACTAAGAGTGTGGGAGGAAGACTGAGACAGAGAGTGAGAAAGGGCAGGGTGTCACACTGCCTCACGGGACGAAAAAACATGAAATAATTTATTTATTTTTAGGAAAATATCTGAGAGCATACACCTGATGGCCTTCGGAGGTGAACACCAATCAATCGCGGGCGGTCCTCTGGGCCGAGTACAGGCTACGTTGCGCTCCTTGACGGAGCTCGTTTATTAATCCAATGGTTGAGCGCGGATTATATTACCCTGTTTGGYCAGGGAYGRTGAGGGTTTTRTTGTTGACTCTATTATTTTTGGAATATTCTCTTATTGTCTGYTTRAGACTGGASAGGCTCATCTTGCAATCGAAGGGGGCAACCTAAGTCCAGAGGGGGTGTGCGCGTGTTCACCTGCGAGAGAAGAGGACGATAGTAAGAGAGAGAACCAAAGTGAAGGGGGGAAGTGTTCGAACAGGGACGAGACTGGATTTGCGCTCGAGAGAATGCTAAGAAGAGGGGGAAAGARGACAAAGGGAAACCTGACGCGTGCTCAGCGGCAGAACASAGTGGCAGAGGATACGTGTCCAAGTAMGCRTGAGGGCACTAGTGAATGAATGTGAGTGTGCGTGTCAAAGAGAAAGAATGARCGGGTATTAGTGAAATCAGCTTTTTCTCAGTTGGATACCCTTCCASACCGTCTCGGTAACGTCACGTCTGAAGGGGTCTTTCTAAATACCTATGTGTTTTGCTCGGGGGAAAAGAGAGAGGGAAAGGGGGGKGTGTTTGAAAGGAATATAAATTGTTATTCACAAAGAAACAGTRGAGACTGACGGCGATACWGAAGATTGTTGTTACTAGGATTCGCTGATCGGTTRTATCAACTCGATCAGACACACTGCGAGCTCTGTCAACTTGGAAACCGCGAGTAACGTGACTTTTGGGTCCRCGCCTTGGGTCCCCCAATTCAGCGGGYTTCGATTGTCATTYTTCTCAACACGAGCAACAGGCATTCAATCGAGGGTTGAGCTCTCCTCCACTTAGGACGAGCTATTCTCCACAAGTAGCATGATATTTGTTTTATTTTCCTGTAAAACTRATCGAAGATTCTTAAWTTACCCAACACAGCGGGGCAAGTAAACAGAGAAAGCCCTMAGTGAAGGCTTCAATCATTAATGTTTGACGGAAACGGTTCCGGGCGGAGGTTGAGCCTAGAACTCAAACTTACAAGCTGGAGCTAATAATTTTATTTCCTTTTATTTTTCATTCATTTYCAGTGTRTAGGCAAAGTCTATTCAGTCAGTCTTTYAGAGGGGGCGTAACAAGCAGCGCAAACCCCGACACCCTGTTGATCGTTGAGGACCTCGGAAGCGGGCGCGACGAGTGTMAGGCRTCATTGCCCTTGGCTTCAACGAATACTAGGCGACCCCTCCCCGKGTTTYCTCACAACTTTGGCGCCGTTGYCGGGGAGGGGACTGCACCCCCAAGGCCTTGGCCTTCCCCAATCAAAYGGGGGTGCGCARGTTGATTAGCCGCGTGCTAATTAACCCGATWKATTGGTATCTCTTGATTATTTTTTATTTTTTATAATTTTTTATTTTRTTTTTTTTATATATCTTSTTATCCGGGCGTTTTCACGCGAGCCGCCCCGGGRTCAAAGTTCGTYTTTGCGTCAAGGCGGGCRTTTTGATACATTTTTTGCAAAAATCTAACGGCTAGGTTTTGAGRTAATCAAAAAAAAAAATTCTAAATATTATTTYAAAAATTCATRTYWTTCGTTTAAATTAATTACGGAAAWTTTGAGCGGAATCTGTAGACAACCGCCTCGAACAAAGTAGTTTCGTTTATTTTGCATGACATTTAGAGACCTTAGTCGGGGAAAACGGACTTCATTTGGAAWAGCGGTGGACTCCAACAGACACAAAAGGTAAAAGAAAATAATAGGGAAATTCGGATTACTTTGTAATTTTGTCTAAATTGAAAGGAAAAAAAAATAAAAAATTTGATAAATTTTTCTTTAAACTTAAAGGAACCTATCAAAAATTTTCCACGGCGATCAAGGGTTTATGGTGCGCGTGCGGCTGCGCGCAAAACACAAAACCCTAATTGGAGGAAAAGTGTTGTCAAAATTTTCTTTTCAATTGAATTTCGTGGATTAAATTGATAAAAATTAAAATAAATATGTGAAAAAATAAATAAAAATTATTTTCCCATTTTCTATCTAATTTACTTGTCTTTCCCCTTTTCATGATCCCAATCTGAGGGATTTGTTACGAACCCCATCCCAACGGGAGGAGGGGAAACGCTGGCGAAATTTTTATAAATTTCCCAAAATTTTATACGGCCCCCAAAAATCGTGAAATTCAGCGAACCTTAATATATTTTGACCCGTTATAAATATAAAATAAGAAAAGTAATTTAATTATATTAAATTTAATTTTCTTTAATTAATACTTAAAAAATACAAGAAAATTCCTTAAAGGAAGAAGGAAAAGGACCGCTGGACTAATCTGGGCTTGGGTGAATCAGCTGATCCTTCTCGAAGGTTGAAACGAGCGACGAGAATTTTCACTATTTTTTTTTTTTGAAATTATTTGACGAAAATTAGAAATAAAACCAAAAGGAAAGGAAAAAAAAGTTGGTACTCACCTCGTGACTCTCTAAGGCTTGCATCTGTTCCCCCTATGCACTWAAGGCGAGGTAGTGCTTTCTTTTTATTTATAAGTAATTTTTATTAATCAAAACAATTAAAAATTTCCTAAAAATAAGAAAATGGCTTAAAATTTTGAAAAGAGTGTTCGTACACTTTTTTTTTGTTTTTTGTTCAGGGGACTAGGTCCAATGGACGGGGACACACTCGAGGGGRAAGCAGGCCGAATCTCCTCGAATTGAGCACTCGCTTTATATTCGAGGAAACTTCAATATAAGGGTTGTAAGCCCAATCAAAGGTTGGGATTCCCCACCTTTCTTATCTAGGATACTTTAGGACTTAAGTAGCACTAAGGTAGGCATCATTCATCATAGGGACGACCACCCCAACCCCATCGCAACGGGGGGAGGCGAAGTGCTACCGGAATTKTTTTGAGATTTTTACTATTTTTTAGTTTTTTTTGTCCTGGTTTTCCTTCACCCCCCTACCCTATACTGCGTCACTCTGATGTGGCCACCTTCGACCGTTGAGGAGTATGCGGT
>BFEA01000917.1:207090-221826 GCA_003427395.1 Chara braunii | reverse complement strand
GGGAAAAAAAAAAAAAAAAAAAAAAAAGAAGAGTTAGCAGTCCGTATTGCTTCAAAGTTTGTAGCTCGATGTAAAAAAATGACATGAGAGATTCCATGAAGTAATCTCATTCTCTAGTAGCAATCTCTGGTCCACGATCAGAAGCAGTGAAACTGAGATCTGAATTGGAATCGTTCCTTAGTGACTGCGTATGAGGGGGCCGTTGAAAACCAACTGATGTATACGAGGCTGCTGCCTGTTTCTCGACTCAGGGTCTTAGGAATAACCTCATGCTGCTGGAGTTTTTTGTGCAGCTGTTTCTCATTTTTTACTGCCATGCGTTTTTACCCGCAAATCATTTCCTGATTTTTCCCCATTTGCCTATTTCTCTCCATAAGCAGAACCGCACGCCGCACGGGAGATTTTTTTTTTTTTTTTTTTTTCATGGGAGATTCCAGTTCCCAGCTGGGACTCCACACTCACTTTTCCTAAAATCCTTGGCACACTCCCGTTACTACATGCTTTCCAGGCCCTTTCCGCATTTTTGCACACTGAGTGTCCGTGAAGGCAAGCAGCGTAAGCGGATGGGTGTCAAACCTCCCCGGCGATGTAGTTATTATGAAGCAAAAACACGGGAGGCCCTGACTTGAGGACTAACCAGTGACCACCCCTTCTCTTCTTTGCTTTTTTTTTTTTTTTTTTTATGTTCGTGATGTGCAGTTTTAGAAATACCGAAAATAGAAAAGAAAACACCAATCCCTTCTTTTCTTTTCTTTTTTCCCTTTTTTTCTAACTCCTCGAAATGGTATTCCAAACGTTGCCAGTGCCCAAGGCCCTTTTTTTTTTTTTTTTTTTTGACAAACACCAGTTGGTGCTGCTAGTGGTAGTGATGCGAGAGTTCCCACCACTACCGTCTTCCCCCGAACACAATGCACTCTTATTTTGGCTGTTTCTGGCCGGAAATATAGCTTGTATACATTCATTTTTCGGGTGCGTTATGTTCGGGGGAAGACGGTAGCAGCCCTCCTGGTGGCTCCAATCTATTGGTGGGGAGCAGCACCTGCTGGAAATCAGGTCCAGCCTCCTTTACACAGAAAAGTTCTGCAGAATTGCTGAGATGTACTGACAATTTGAGCCTAATTAATAGTAATTAAGACTGTGTGTCGGCTGCGGCCAGCCTCTTCAGTCCACGAAGGTCACCAGATTTCCTCTCGACGTTCCTTCTAGCTGGCTAAACAACCTGCTCCCTGGACCTACCTCCTTCCCCCGAATACAACGTACGGTCTTTTTTTTTTTTTTTTTTTTTTTTGTTTGGACCATTTCTCGATTTATGCGTGTCATCCATGCGAAGGGGGCATGCTAATCTTCTCTGTATCGTTCCAAATTTAACGGATGTCCCGAAGGGCACGTACGGTCATTATACCTGTGCACTTAGACTGAACAATTCCGCAAATACAGCTAGAATGGCCGTAAGTCGTATTTGGGGGAAGAAGGTAGTACCTTGAAGTTCCCCCTGGGCCCTTGCCTATCCAACCCATGGTACTAATCCCCTTCACTTAAGTCATGTTTTTTTGTCCAGGGGCCACTGGCCTGGAACCCTAAACCCCTCAAGCAGAGCCCTGCCCCGGTGACAAAACTGCCATTTCGTCAAAATGGACATTTTTGATTTTTTGAACGAAATCGAAACTGAGTAATTTGACCGAAAAGAGGTCCAAATTTTTTTTATTTTTATTTTTTTTTAATGCGTGTCATCCTTGCGCAGGGGCCATGCTAATCTTCATTCTCTGTATCGTTCCAATTTTAACGGATGTCCCGAAGGACAGGTCCAAAGTTTTGGCTCCCGAGAATCGGGCGTTCTTCAAACACTGGACCCCCTGGATGTATCTGGTCTCGACGGAAGTCCACATACATCCAGGGGGTCTGTCTGACGTTTTAAGCACGCCGGAACCTCAGGAGCCTAAAAGTTGGACCTGTTTTCGGCCAAATTACTTCGTTTCAATCTTGTTCAAAACATAAAAAACGAATTTCCATTTTTATGAAATGGCAATTACGAAGAAAATGTTGAAGTCAACCACCATCTCTCCAAATAGGGCTCGTAGCCAAGTAAAAATAAGGAGTTCCAAAACCTGAAAGACAGCACAATTATAACTAAAAAAATACCTAAATACACCAAAACAAGGCTATCCAACAAGCGCAGCAACACAGTCCTGAAAATCCTACCTGTTAAATTAAAAAAAAAAAAAAAAAAAAAAAAATCCTACCTGTAATCCCTAAGTACACTAAAACGAAACTATCGAACACACACCGACGTACTCAAAAGTCCATAAAATCCAGAGTATAACGAAAACCGACTTACTCAAAAACTATCCCAATATCCTCCTAAACTCAAATAACCGACGAAATCGTCTTCACACAAATCCCAACAAAGTCGAACAAACCCAAGAGTGCCAGAAACCAATTACGGTAACATTTTTTGCTAAAATCCTTAACCAGGTAGTATTAAAAAAAAAAAAAAAAAAAAAAAAAAGGAAAGCTACGAAAAGTTGCAGAACAAGAGGATTCCACCACCAACAAAATCGAACACGTCCACAAAACACACGGATCCAAAACAATCTACGAGAGAAAGTAAACCCGGGCCTACAACAAAGTACTCAAGGATTTGAAGAAAAGTACCGTCTCTACAGCCATCATGAGCGAGAGATCAACGCAATAACAAAAACCCACTTGTTCTAGAGAGAGAGAGAGAGAGAGAGAGAGAGAGAGAGAGAGAGAGAGAGAGAGAGAGAGAGAGAGAGAGAGAGAGAGAGAGAGAGAGAGAGAGAGNAGAGAGAGAGAGAGAGAGAGAGAGAGAGAGAGAGAGAGAGAGAGAGAGAGAGAGAGACAGTACTGCACACCTGGCGAAAGCGTCTTTCAATCTCCCTGAACACACCATTCGATAATTGCCAGCCCTCTTTCGACAGAGGGAAGCAAGCTTATCGAAGCGGCAGCCATACAGTGCCACTGACTAAACATCATGCAGGCAACAATAACAACCGATGATTCGGCGACGAAATGAATTAGAGCCGAACAGGAAGTTCATGGATCCCGGCGGATCCCCGCGGATCCCGGCGAAACAAACAAAAGGGCAAGAGGTAATCAATCCACATTTTGTCAACGGTAACGAACTCGGACATAGAGGGTGAGGTGAGCCCGGTGAGGGTTCGGCCAGGAGAAAGCGTACAAATTGTTTCGAGGCAGCCGATTCAAGATGTGGACACGTGTTTAGTTCTTTGATTCATTCTATTGCACGAAATCCTTCATTGGCGAAGCAACTATTTGGTTATGATGTGCCGTGCATAAAGAGGACACACGAAGTGATGCGCCTTCGTCGATATATATATTATCTGGGCGTTGGTCACGAGTCTCTCTGGCCAGCCGAAAGAAACCAGTTTTCTGGTAGCCAACCTTCAACGTGCAATCTCTGTATTCCGATTAATATTCCTATTACCAGCAAACCTACAGGCTACAGAAGTAAGGATGGGAAAAGGAAAAGGAATCCCTAGAGGTTGGATTGCTCCGAATTTGCTCGTGTTTCCCGAGGACAAATTATTTTTGAAATGGATGGTGTTAGTTTGTCAAATGGTCAAGCAGGTGCTACTTTAGTTTCACATAAATTGTGCTAAGCGAGACAAATAAACTGAATGCCATCCTCAATATGGTATAAAAGGGCACAGCCAGAAGGCACTTGAACTTCAAATTCCGCACGACGCTGTCTTCACGCTGCTCCCACACTCGGATGACCCCGGAGTAGAAGCCGTGGGCCATGAGGGAGTGGCTGTCAGGCTGGGTATGGCAGCCTGAGCCGCGGCCCTTTGGCAAATGCCCTCGCCCTGGCACCGGCAGCAGCTTCGGCCATAATTAGTTAGTGCTACCACTTGGCCAAGTGCCGGCGCCGCCCTGGAAAGAAACACAAATCTCAGATCCCCTCTTTTTTTTCTTCTGCCTTGGAAATTTCATTTCAAACGGGCCCAGTGCCCAGGCCTTACGTCAACCAAATTCTAAGTAGTCCACACTGCACAGTTACAGAATTCACCTGGCCTTGGACCCTCTCCCCAGGCTGAGCCTCACCTCTCACAGGAGATGGAATTCCCCTTCTTACCGCGATCTATAGGATTTCACAGAATTCCCAATCACCAAACAGCCACAATCTATTTTCTTGGAAATTCCGAAAATACCTCCAAAAAGAATGCAGATACCCCAACCTACCACATCAGGCCAACTATTTACTAGATTGACCTTCAACTTGAAGGGACCCCAAGGCAATTCGCCAAACAAAATAATTATCTGAACAACATACCTGAAGTCCTACAAACAGAAGCAGCTCAGAAAACAAAAATCCCTGTCGCGCAATTTGTATGCTTGAATCGGCTGCCTCGAAACAATTTGTTGGGGTTCGGCCACATCATAACCACCAGTACCTTCGAAAGCGACGGCGCATTACCGGCCAACCGCGACAATGCTGAACGAACGGGCCACTTCGGAAGCGTCCAAATTCATCCGACTAGAAACACTTCTACTCCATTTTTTCCCACGGCCAATGTATGGGCCTAGTACTGGTGGCTTCGCAGTGGCCAATGGCCCAATGCAAAACTCCCGTGCAGCCCTGAAGCCCTGAACACACGACATTCCCTACGCCGGGCCTATGGAAGACGAAGTTTCAAAACTTTCAAGAATACCCAATGGAAAAACCCTAAACCCTAAACCCTAAACCCTAAACCCTAAACCTCACAGTACCCACAAGTTCCACAACAGGTCATAACAATTACCATGGACGTCGGCATAACCTGTTGTGGAAAAATATCAACAAAGCTCGACAAAATCTAATAGCCCCACAACGAAAGAGAATTCCGAAATTACTCTACTCTAACAAACCCATAACCCTACAGAGATCACAACCACCAGAGTTCCACGAGATCTTCAACAAATCACCCAGAAAGTCCAACCACCATACACAACAATTAGAATAGAAAGGTCTAATATCTCAATGACCAACGCAACGGAATGCCTTCTTGTCACTAATGCACCGCTACTAAACAACATGAGTAATGAATGTGGCCCTTATCGGGGACACATTCAGAGTCTATCGAGCCAGATAAACTCCGATTTTGTTCCATAGATTGTTCTATAATAGTAAAGTGGCTTCCAGTATAAGGCTCATACTGAGTCTCGCCGTGGGACTTCTTGAACCTGCCTGTGGACTGTGGTCAGGTGCATCCATGAGAGTACGCTGTAGAAGTTTCAAAATTACTACTCTATGGGGCTCGGCACACCAGTGTCGAAACCAAAAAGTACGACTGGATATTCCTGCAGACAGTGGCAAGATACATCCGTTAATATGAATAGCACCACCGTATGCATCTTGCCTCTTCCAGGGGAAGATGCGCTCACTCGAGCTTTTTAACTTTTTTTTCCTTCTACAGCCAGGCCACATATTAACCCACCAGCAGTACGTTTCCCAGCCATTTTTTCAGTCATTTTTCAAAGTTGAGGTCAGCCACAACTTCCAGGACTCGCCCTTCAGAGCAAAAATTAAATATGAAATGGCTAGAAGGACGCCCCCACGTTTTCCAGATATCTGCGATAATTCTCTTATCTCTGGCATGATGGCATCAGATCAGATGCCAAGCGTCTGCTGAGCACAGTGCAAGATCAGGAAACCAATCCTCTTTTTTTTTTTTTTTTTAAGGAAACCAATACTGTAGGTACACGTGAGATTGATTCCAGACTATTTCGACTGAGATTGAGGGCATACTCACTTCCCTCTAACGAGATTAACCCGATCTCTGAGAGACTGAGATTGATTCCGGACAATTAAGAGTGAGATTGAGGGGCCATTCTCACTTCCCTGTAACGAGCTACACCCAATCTCTGTTCATGCAAAACTAACGACAACGAATTTCCGTTCATACTAAATTCCTCATCGTAAATTATCAATGATACAAAAAAAAAAAGAAAAAAAAAAAAGATCAACTACCGTTACTACGCCCAATTCTGCTGAACTCTCTATTTCAATATGCAGGAGAGTGTGTAGAGAGGGAGAATCTGGGAGAGATTGCCGCAGTACACGTGACGATCGTCTTCACCGCCTCTCCATAGACGGAAGCAAGCTCGCATGCCAAAGATGTGACGAGTAGAGTCATTCTGAGTCGTTTCAGCATGATAGAGAAAAAGAAGTTTGAAAAACGGGAATTTTTTTTTATTTTTATTTTTTTTCCCCTTTCTTCGAAGACTGGCAACAAATAGTAACAATCGAAGAAAGGGGGGAAAAACAAGAAATAGAAAAAAAAAGTTTAAAAAACAGGGGGGGGGGGGGGGAAAAAAAAAAAAAAAAAAAAAAAAAACAAAAAAAAAAAAAAAAAAAAAAAAAAAGGGGGGGGGGGGGGGGAAGAAAAAAAAGAAAAGAAAAGAAAAACAGAAGCAGGAAAAAAGAAAAAAGAAATTCTGAGAGTGTGTAAAGCACTGCCGACGTGATGAAAAGATAAAAAACAAAAATGAACACAGAGGAAATGGATCGACCTCCATAACCTCCCGACAACACGGGGCCGAAGTAACACCCGGGCCGTGGTCCCACTAGCAAAGGGGATAGGATAGAAATCCTGAATCTGGCTATGTTTTATGCAGAGATACAGAAAAGCAGTTCTATCTCGATTTTCTGCTCCTGTCCTCAAACACGTCCAGATTCAGGCATTCAATCCTATGCTTTTTGCTAATCGGACCACGGCCCCGAATTTTTTTATCTATTTTTTTCCCTCTAAGCGCCCAAAAAACTGCGTGGGACGCACAGAGAACTACCGTAGCGCCGAAAAACTCATCACCGAAAATAACGCGGGAAAGTCGCGTGGAAAAAAGCGCGCGGGAAACGAGGGGCGGGATTTTGCATATTTCGAGACTCGTGTGGCCATGCCCTTAATCAGTTGTAATTGGCCTGTTTATGCCTTCAACCTCCCCTTCCCCCCCCAACAACAACTCCAGTTACTCCACTCCGTACCCCACCTTCCCCCTTCTCGATTACCCCCTCGGCCCCCACACCCTTTCCCGCCACGGCACGGGGGGTCCCTTTGGTGAGTGATGAGTGGGATCTACTGAACCCTCGACGACTACTCGTAGAGCGTCGCTGCACTTCTCTCCACATGCACAAACGACAAAAAAATATGGCGATGTATCTTTCCATGAGGATTCATTTTCGTTTAGCACATTTCCAGAGTAGTGCAGCGAGGCCCATATTGGCACTCTTCGGAGATATCTGACTGTAATCGCGGTGACTGTCGAACTGATACCGTGTGCAAATGGCCTGAACCGTTCTGGAGTAGATCGAACGACCGTGTGCGACAGTGTGCGACAAATTTATGATGGCTCACGGAAAGGGAGGAGAAGAACAGACAGGATATCATTACAATGGCCAAGCTACCACCTTTTCCGCGTCGTTTGTTCAACCTTATAATACACAATCCCCATTCAGACCTAGCTTGATTGGATGACGCTCCATCACTATAGAAGGTCCTGCGGTAATCTGCCTTCCCCTCCCCCCCCCCCCCCCCGCCCCCCCCAGAAACCGAGATGAGTGTGAGTTTGTGTTTGTTGGGGGGGGAGGGGTGGCGTGGTGTGCGCTGTGTCATGTTCCCTGTATACAATTCCACGAAAAGGCATGCCTGTGACAGACTGTTCCGTCGAACTTTCACCAACTCATCACCACACACACGGGAGCACGCACACACGCACGCACACACACACACACACACACACACACACAGAGCGAAAGAGAGGGGAGGGGTGGGAGGGCGGGGGGTTGTGCGCTGTGTCATGTTCGCTGTATACAACTCCACGAAAAGGCATGACTGTGCCAGACTGCTCCGTCGGACTTTCACCAACTCATCAGTCACACACAGAGAGAGAGAGAGAGAGAGAGAGAGAGAGAGAGAGAGAGAGAGAGAGAGAGAGAGAGAGAGAGAGTACCAGAGGCGCTGCTGACGTGTCCTTGAGTTGCGTCGATATCCCTGAGCATCGATTCGATATAGTAAGACCACGGTCTTCGAAGGGATGATCGGAGATTTAGGAAGTCTACGGAAGGAGGGGCTTTGGAATGCGCTGTCCTACGACGGGGGAGGACGTCCGGGCGAAGACTTGTCGAGCTACGGGGAGTTCCACGGGCTAGCGCGCAACGATGCTAGAGCACGGCCTCTTCATGACGAGGAAACCAGACAAACCACAAATCAAGCACAAGATAACGCTACTTAGAACCGCACAGACGACAACTACCACCCTCTTAGCGCTTCCTCGTTCTGGAGAAAGTTCTGGAGGTTCTGGAGAGAATTCTGTCGAAAGTTCTGACGAAACTTCTGAATATGGTTCAGGGACACAAGGACGTGCACGGAGCGACGCGTGGGGGTCTGGCATCGGACCGGTCCTCGATGGCGACGGCAAAGAGAAAGGGACGGAAGAATTCAAGAACATGCTGAGCTGGAAAATATGGCCGTCGTCGACTCCCACGATCAGATTGACAATCTGCCCTTCCCCCTGGACCGCCAGTCCGGAGACTCCGGTAGGCTCCTGCCTGAGGTACGTGGCTATGTCTGTTACTCTGCTCGCTCTGGTGCACGGTGAGTCCATCTCGATCCATAAGATTCGACCGGTCCTCGACTCCGAGACGAACAGATGGTGCCCGTCGCCCACCACAGCGATGTCAAGCAATTCCCCAAAGGATGCCTCCAAGCCATCCACGTCAGCACTGCTCGCGCTGCTGCTGGTGGCATTAGCTCGCTCTGCGGGGACGACGCGTGTTGATGAGAGCGATCTGCTGCCGGCGACCAGTGTAGCATTCTGAGACGATGGATGGAACGCCCACACCTCACTAGGAGCCGTCCGATCAATGAAGTACAGACACTTGCCGTCGCTCGTGAAGCTCTGAGGGCCGAAGTAGGGTTTCGAGATGTTGAAGCCCAGATGCGATTCGAATTGCGCTACTTGAGAGAGAGACAGCGTCCGATTGGCAAAGGTGCTGTTGGCATCGAGCGTGACATCGGCAGAGGAGATTGACGTGGGTGGCGTGGTGCTGGCCGACATGAAAAGCCTCGCCATGCCGGGATCCCAGCTCAGCCCCTCCGCAGACTCTATCGGCAACCTCGTGGAAGACCTGGACCCATCTGCGATCCTCAACGCTGTCAGCCATGACGTGCCCGGGTAATCCTGCAGCGACCCGACAAGGAGCAGCTGGGATCCCGACGTGGAAAGCACCATGCCGGATGGGTAATCCATCAGCCGATCGCAATCGTAATCGCGGGAGATCGTGGAGTTGGGACGCCGGGATCCGCTCAAATCCGTTGAATTCCACCAGTAACTTATCCTGGGGGCCTCCCCGCCGGCCACGTGGAGATTACCCTGATGGACGGAGACCTGGGATTGCACGGCCTTGCGATTGTCAGCATCACATCTCTCCTCGAAAATGAAGAAGAAGACTCCCCCATCGGAATGGAGCACGATGTTGCGCATAAGCGTCGAGCACGTCGTGTCCGGACTATTCAGGAGTGGAGTAAGCGAAGAGCGATGTTCGACAAGCACCTTGCAGGTTGGTTGTTGCAGGAGGGCGGTCTCTTGGAAGGTCCACCGAACGCAAGCGTCCTCGACTGTTGGCCGTAGCAGTCTCTGAGACTCTGTCTCTCTCTCGCCGGACTGTCTATGCATCCGCAGTTGTCTTGGTCGCCGTAGCACTCTCTCTGTCTGAGACTCTCTCTTGCCGGTCCGTCTATGCGTCTGCAGACGTCCTGATCTCCGCCCGCTGAGGTTTTTAGAACTCGACGAAAAGCCATAATTGCTGGAAACGGCCCATCCGAAAACGTTTTTCCCCAACGACAACGATGTCGGGAGCAAAGACGATGACGGCGATGATGTTGGGAGCAAAGACGATGACGGCGATGATGTTGGGAGCAAAGACGATGACGGCGATGACGGCGATGACGGCGATGACGGCGATGGCGGCGACGACCACGATGACGGCGATGGCGACAAGGTCGGAGCTTCTTCTCCTGTCGATGCCGGGAACTTGACGAACAGCAAGAGCAGAGCAACCAGGCCTGATGCTATGATGGCTGCGGGGGAGGGGGAGTGCCCTCCTCCTCTGCGCATGAGTGCCATAATCCAACTGGGCCATCGACTGCTTCCCCTCCCTATGCTTCGTCGAAAACAAGGGTCACTCGTCATTATGGTTACAGAGAACTTAACAATTGGAAAAAAAAGAAAGAAAGAAGAAAAAGGAAAGAAGAAAAACTCTGGACACAGACAAATTGAGAAAAGAAGAAGTTGGACAAAAAAACTCAGTAGAACGGAGGGCTGATGACTCCAGACCGAGGGCCGGTGACGCTAAGACGGCTGTGGCCGCTAGAGATCGAACTCTATCCAAGCGAAAATATCAAAACAAGAAACATCAGTGTTCTTCGTGACTATACAATAGACATAATTAGACGTACTACATGACTATATATATATATATATATGAGACACTAATTATACAGTCCAGATCACAGTCATAGCTTCGTCCTCAGTTTGATATAAAAGTAAAAAAAACGAATAGAATAGTCTAAGACTTAGATTAGACGGAAATAAACAATCTCACGCAGTATACTTGGGCATTCGAGGCGTACGAAAACTCAGTCCATAACTCCTGAGATGCGATCTTTGAGAGGGAATGGAGAAGGTTTTCTATTGCAACAAAGATGATGATAAGGGTGATGATGATGATAAGGGTGATGAGGATGGGGATGAGGATGTGTCTAGAGAAGGTATTATACGACAGCAAAGATGATGATAATGCTGATGAGGATGGGGATGAGGATGGGGTTGACGATGAGGATGAGGAGGAGGAGGAGGAGGAGGAGGATGGTGTTAGTTGGATTATCTCATTCTTGAAACGGAGACGCAGATTAGAGAGCGAGCCTAGCTCAGTTGGTACACCCGTGAAACTGTTGAAATATGAATCAGACCCAAGCTCGAATCGTCATAGAGACCTGGATGTATGTATTGCTGAATTACCTGGGGCTGGTGAACGCGATGATGATGTCTGTTTTCTTTTTTTTTGAGAGGAGGAGGAGGGGGGGGGGCGAGCGATGATGATATCTCAAGGCCGTCGCCCTTCCTCTTTTTTTATTATTAAAAAAAAGAGCAGCGGAATATAGCGCGATTTTATGGGTGCGTGCAAACGGAAGCTAACTGTTGATGATAAGCGTTCGCCTGGGCCCAGGCAAGTCGGGAATCAGGAGAGGCTCGTTACAAAGATTTCGGGGCTCAGGGAAGGCCCACAGAGGAAGGCTCGGTAGTACAACGGGGAAAGAATGTGTGTGGACCCAGTCAAAAAGGGGCAAATGGATTGCAAGTTTTATTTTTGGGAAAATTTTTGAGATGCCCCTGAAATTTCCATTAATTTGCCGCATGCCCCTCTGAACGCCGCCCTGTGGCCTCTGATGTTTTCTGCAGGCCCCTGTCAATATGGGGCACAACTTTCAGCTACGCCCTTACCCGACCGCGGATAGCTTTTCGTTGGTACTTCCTCGAAATGCCCTCACAAGAGGCGTGCATCTTTCTGTGACGCCCTTGCAGCAGGCCACCGAAAATGCTGCAGCAGTCAGTCTCTTCAGGTTCGCTGGTTGGAGTTGCTGCCGTGCGAAGGTGAGTGTGTGTGTGTGTGTGTGTGTGTGTGTGTGTGTGTGTGTGTGTGTGTGTGTGTGTGAGAGAGAGAGGCCGTTCGGATAGATTTTGCCAGTTGTGCAAAATGAGAATGAATCTTGCCCTCAAAGTCGCAAAATCTGATGATGATTTGCAGTCACACTTTCCCCCCACCCCCAGCAAAATCACAAACAGTGTAGTATTTGTCATCTGCCCGGTGGGCGGCCGGGTTCAGCAAATTGCAAGAACCTGTAGAGGTCCTCGCAAATTTGCATTTGATTTTCGTAAAAAAAAAAAAAAGAAACCTCCACAGGCCAGAAAACGCAACTTCGTGCCTACTACAGTCCAAAATTGCTATGTTTGGTTACCAACAGGACAGTCATACAGTGGCTGTATCATTTTTGGCGTCATCGCCTTCATGCACAGCAGAATGCCCTTGTGTAACCGGTTTGTCCGTAGTGGCGGAGTCCCTTCCGCCCCCAGGTTTAGGGTTGCGTACCTGCGTGCGCTGCCCTTCCGCCCTCCTCCGCAGTTTCTCCCCCCTTTCCCGCATGCGAATAGCCTTCCCCTCCGCAAGATCAGTCAGCCCTCTGCAAGAATAGACGCAGATTCCGCTGCCCTCTGCGCAGTTTCAGGGCTTGAACGAGCACATGTATGTGGGCAGGTGCAAGGAACTGTGCTGCCAGCTCTTTTCTAGGAGGGCTTGAACGAGGACATGTATGTGGACAGGTGCAAAGAACCGTGCTGCCAGCTCTTTTTCTGCCTCTCAGCACACGGTAACGTGGATTCGAGCGCTTGGCCCATCGGAGTGGTACCACAGTGGCCGGCGCTGGCCTCAGCCAGGCGAAACCTTCGAAGTCATGACTATGCAGTCCCAAACGTTATAGGAAAGGGAAAAAAAAAAAAAAAAAAAAAGGAGACATGAAAAGTTGAAAGGCCAATAAAAAATATTCCACCATCTGCTGTCAGCTGTGTGACCACGCTGATACCAAATGGACCAATTTTCAGAACATTGGGGCAATGTCTCATTCAAAAAGGCAGCCGTGTGTGAGTACGCAGCACAGCTAAACCTCAAAATAGCAGTGCAACTTTGCTATTCATGTGTGAGTATGCCCTCACACTAGCACGCATTTTCATAAAATCGTAAATTATAGGTGATTTTTTGGGTCACACGGGCTAGGTATTTTGCGTTTTCATGCAAATGGGCACATAAATTTCAGAGGCTTGGACAGCCGCGGGGTTACGCATGTTATAGGAACCTCTGGAGGTCCCCGCAATTGCTTATTTCTTTTAGACCTATTTCTTTCTGGAAACAAAAAAAAAAAGAATTCAAGGTTTGGTGGGCAGCTCTCGTAAGAAAAGAAAAAAAAAACAAGAAAAAGGGATGGATTTTTATCCATCGTGCTGTGTGACCCCTCCACCCGTATAATCACATTCCTAGAGCAGATCAATACTGTGTCCTTTCGGGTTTGGGACATATACGGGTGTGCTGTGTGACTGGGAAGCGCCATATAATCACAAATTGGCTCACATATAATTTGCTATTGTACGTGCTAGTGTGAGTATGTCCATAATTTAGACCGTTTCTCGATTTTTCGAAATTTAAGCGATGTGCCGAAGGGCAGACTGCAAGTTTCCTGCTGGTTCATCTGCGCATGTGGACTACACAAGAGGGGAAAGACGCAACTCAAAAACAACAAAAAAAAAGAGAGCTGGCAAGAAAAAGAAAAAAAAAAAACGAAATCGTTGCCTGCCAGATTGCAGATTGCAGGCGGCGGGCAGGTAAAGCCTTAAAGGGGAAGAAAAAGCATTCCCGGTTCAAATAGGTGCCTGTTCCATGGTACTGGGCCCTTTCCATTCAGTATCGGATTTATTTGAGATGAACAAGGGATGCTGAGGCCATTCTCAGTACATTATTTCAAGGGAAGCTGGGCCCCGTTCCCAGCACATTCTTTATTCCTATCTGATATGTTTCAAGGAACTCTGGGCCAGGTTTCCACCAGGCACAGCTCTCCACCAATAGATGGGCTCTGCTTGATAAGGTCCATAAGGATGCTCTTATCACCCTCTCGTTTTTTTGGCGGGGGTTGACTTCAGTAGAGTCACATGCACTAGGGGGCAAGAAACAGTTTGCAATTGCACTACGGAGCAAGAAACAGTTTGCAATTGCACTTTGGGCACCCTACCTGGCCAGAGAGGTGAGTTGTATACATTGCCCCAACTGCAGTTTGAAACTGTATCGTGGCCAGTAGTGCAACTATAACTGAGTTTTGTGATTTGTGACTCCCGCGTAGTTTCCCATTTTTTGTTTTTCAAATTTCATTCATAAATCCAGAACTGAGGCCGGGGAACCTCAGCATTACTCCCGGAGATAACTGAAAGCACCATCCAGCTTAGCTTATGGCCTGAAAGCACCATCCAGCTTAGCTTATGGCCTGAAAGCCCGAAGGCTGCAATCTACTCGCCTACACTATGCTACTGCCACTGTACAACCACCCCCCTGGGGTTGGCCTACATCAGCCTGTGGAATGCTGTTCCACGGAGGCTACAACTACGTTAACGGAAAACTAACCTGGTCCTAACTCGGACTGTGGAGCCTAACTTGACACCAACCTATTACAACACTCCCTCCAGCACCTCTTTCCAGGTCTTCCTGTTAGTGCAACTAAGTCCACTACCCTACTCTATTGTTATTTGCTTACCCTAAACTCCGAATTTCACCTAAATTAATCTAGCTTAAACCACCACTCCCCCCGCCAGTATAAAATGTCGATGTACCAGTTCGTCGTAATCGGCCTTTTTTGGCTGCGCGGCTGGTTATTCGCGGCCTACCGGGTCCCAGCGCGATTTTTTGATTGAGATGTGGTCCCCGGTGGGCCGCCCGTGGTCGGATGGAGACGTTCGAGGCCGATGTCCGAGTTGCTCCTTCCGGACATCGAGGTGTCCGCCCCGAACGTATTTCCAAATTTTCGATTTTCAGGAAATGCACATTATTTTTCTATTTTTTTGTTTAGGTGATTTTTTTTTCGTGATTTTTTTTTTTCCTTTTTTTTTTTTTTTTTTTTT
>BFEA01000917.1:82199-93084 GCA_003427395.1 Chara braunii | reverse complement strand
CTTTCCTTGAAAGATCACGACCTAACCTATGGACCTGTCTCTTATACACATCTAGATGTGTATAAGAGACAGGAGAGAGAGAGAGAGAGAGAGAGAGAGAGAGAGACTTTTTTTTTCCCGCTTTGTTTCTCCGCCAGGACCCTGCAGCAACCCCCCCCCCCCTCCACGCCTTAAGCTTTTTTTTTTTTCCCTTCACACACACCCCGTTCTGATTTTTTTTATTTTTTATTTTTTTCCATTTGAAGGCCCGGGGGTGTAGAAGGCCCCCGCACCCCCCCCTTCCCGCCCCGATCCCGACCGTCCCGGCCTCCACGTGGGCAGAAATCGCGTGAACGGCCGTTCACCGAATTCGGCCCCCGTGACCGGGCCGATCACGCTCACGGGACCGGCACTACAACGAACCAGAACTCTTGAAATACTTATTTGTGTGAAACCGGTAAGAAAAACCGCTCGGAGTGTTTTTTTATTTTTCAAATGATGTAACTTCATGTAAGCACTTCAAAAGGACTCCTTTCTTTTACTTAGTGATATGCGTGTGAAGGCATTTTTTTCTCATTGTGCTCAACTGACGAAGAGTCTTCCAATTTTGAAGTGTTGTGATAGCAGTTACCAAATCGCTGTACGGTATTTACTGTTGCTTGCCTGTTCCGTTTGATGCACGTCGCAGCAATAAAAGTATCAATCGTAAATCATAGGCCTGATATCAGTGATATGTACATCATCACTCCATAATGTGTTCATCTAGTGGACCTCGTGCCATCATGGTTATTATAAACCAGGTTTGCAACAGGAGCGTTTGATCCCTTACCCATTGGTATGCCCAACAATTGTTGGCCATTAAATTTTTCCTTGGACAAGAAAAGAAGGCTTGGGAAATGTTAAACTGCATCAGCTTAGGGAGCTGAGTACTTTTTACTGTTTTCCAACCCCACAAGCCATTCGCTTTTCCCAGGTGTATTTTCTTTCCTTGTATCTGCGTAGCACGGCGAATGTGTTCGCGCCTCTCCATGGTCGCACGAACGTGTTCGGTCGTTCGTGCGAAAGACTCTCAAACAAGTTCAGGCAACATACTTTTTTTCCCATAAAAAACAAATTAAAAAAATTAGGTTTCTGATTTTTAACTCACGTTTGGCTAGGACATTAAACATGACTCCGCGGCAAACTATGCTTGTATGGTGATTTTACATAACGAATAGTTTTCTTTTATATTTTTTTAGTGGATTTTATTTTAGTATTTTTTTTTAATTATCGCTTTCGACGGGTTTTGGGCGCTCGTTCGAGTTCGGGCGAACATGTTCGTGTTCGCCTCCGAATGAAAACACGATGGTACGTAGCTTTTTACTAAGTTTTTTATTTGATTTTTATGTGCGTGTGACCTCTTTTTAAGTGCTCACAAATGAGTCAATCCATAAACTTAATGAGGTGGGCATGATTCAAATAAGTAAACATGTCCTTCACATCAGAAGTGACACATATAATGCCAGCCTGATCCTTTAAAATGTAATGATACTGTGCCTTTTTGCTTATAATATCAATACAGGGAACCAATTCATCAGTACCCGCGATTCCAAAGTCGAGTCATAGAGAAAATCCACTCATCTCGAGAGAATCTCAGATCCATGAACAATTTTGTACCCCCTGTCATGAGCGGGGGGTCTGGTGGCTGAGGGGCAGATACTGGTCATGATTTTTGTGATCAGCTCCTAGTGATCATTATCCTGGTGAGCGGAAACGTTTTTTGTTTTTTCCAGGTGGAAGGCTGCTTTTATTTGACAGATAAGGGGGGGGTAGCATGCGTGCACGTGTTGTGTGTATGTGTGTGTGCGCTCGCATGTGTGTGTGAGCGTGTGTGTGTGAGTGTGTGTGTGTGTGTGTGTTTGTGTGTGTTTGTGTGTGTGTGTGTGTGTGTGTGTGTGTGTGTGTGTGTGTGTGTGTGTGTGTGTGTGTGTGTGNGTGTGTGTGTGTGTGTGTGTGTGTGTGTGTGTGTGTGTGTGTGTGTGTGTGTGTGTGTGTGTGTGTGTGTGTGTGTGTGTGTGTGTGTGTGTTTATGCTCGCGTATGTGTGCGTGTGCCTTCATGTGCACACATGTGTGGGTTTGTGTGTGTATGTGCACGTGAGTGCGAGTACGCGTGCATGTGTGCGTGTGTGCGTGTGTACGGGTATTTTTTTTTATACAATCAATCAAGCAAGCAAGCAAGCAGTTAAACTTTTTTTGTTTCCAGAATCAATCAATCTGTATGATGTGAATAAATAATGAATTAATCAAGCAACCAATCAATCAATCGATCGTTTTTTGACTCATCCCGGCCTCGCCCCCTGAAATATTCAACCGAGGTCTGAGGGGGTGGATTTTGTTTCTTCGCCTTTCAAAACCATGGCGCCGTAGGGGCCCCATGCAAAACCCTCCTGAGCCTCCTCCTACCCTTTCCGCCCAAGAGAATCTCGTAGATCACTGAAAACTGCGTGACCG
This sequence comes from Chara braunii, assembly GCA_003427395.1. NCBI lineage: Eukaryota > Viridiplantae > Streptophyta > Charophyceae > Charales > Characeae > Chara > Chara braunii. The sequence goes on along the minus strand of BFEA01000917.1, from coordinate 90,614 downwards.
GTCACCATGAACAGCCGTTCATACTTCGGAGGGAGGAGGTACAAAATACAGGGGATGATTGGCCATCCCCGCGTGGTTATCGTCGTCGTTTCCACCCCCAATTCCGGGTTCAACCATCACGAGAGGCGGACCTCGCGCCCGGCCTCTCGCTCGGTTCTGATTGCTATTCGCAGGTCGCCGTCGACAGGGAGCCAGACTACTCAAAAGTGCGAAAAATCTAATAAACAGATCAAAAAGGAAAAACTCTTAAGCCGGGTTATAGTCCTAGGAAAACCCCGGAGCCGAAATGAATCAGCTCTGATACCAACCTCACGCCCCCTCGCGGCTTCCCGTACTGGGTCGCCAATCAGAGTTCTAGGAGGGGCATGGCCGAGGAATTTTGGCCGTAGGGGTCGAGTCTCCCGGACGGAACGGGAGGCTCTCGTTTCGTGCCAGAGGTTACCCCGGAGTCGAACTGTTGTTGCGAAGTCCCGTGGGGGTCGGATCACTTGCCATGGCGGCGGAAGACAGAAACTCCGGTCGTCATAGGTTTGAGGGATAGGTGGTGGGTTTGAAGCCTTCAGGCCTAGTCATCGGCCTCATAAAGTGACCGGACTGTCGGGTTTTTGTTGTAGAAGTGGTTGGTTCGACTCCTTCAAGCCTCGGCGTCGGACTCGCAAAGTCCGCGCGGAAGTTTCTGAGAGGGTGAAGCGGCGGGAGGACTCGTCGGCATCCGAATTCAAAATTGCGCGGGCAGCGCCCCCGCATTACGGGAGAGCTCGAGGAAATGTGCCGCTCCCTCGTAACCCAGGACCAAGCATCACCAAGAACACGAGTCCCCCAGGCGACACCAGCGACAATCAAACTGCGGCCGCCACACAGCGTGAGCGGCCGACCAGGGCTACACACCCAAACCCGTATAAGGCAATATTAGAGTCGGGGAATCAAAGCGGTCAATTAAGACAAACCCGTTCCCCCTTATATTACACACCCGAGGCAGGTCCCGCCAACACGCTTGCTCTGTCCATCTCAGCGCGCGCCGTACGTCCGCATCGCACTAGACGCTGTCGTCATCTGCAATGGGGAAGGTCAGTAGCGAGATGAGATGATCGGAGATGCGCGATGAACATGGGCAAGATCCCGCGCTCCCAGTCATCTGAACCAACACCGACTCCATACAACACTCGATGCAACTCTTCTCTCTCAAAGTTGGTGCGTCGGGAGAAGATGACGAAATCTAAGCTCTCTTCCCCTTGCGGGGGCGTCGACCGCACGCGCGGACGTAGGCGGTTGACATCACCGGCGCAGGGACGAGAAGTTCAAAAGCGATGACTATCAATTCAAAAAGAAAGGCGATAGAGAGAGAGTTACATTGAGACTGCGCGTGCGCGTAGGAAAGGCCGCGGAGGGGAGGGGAACAACAGGATCAACACACTCATACTCCTAAGCAGACGGTCTCTAGTTCAGTTCCCCCGTCCCCGCCCGGATAAGTACATACACACATACATGCATGCAATCAACAACCCTTGACAGGACATCCAATCATCCATAGACCTTGGACATCACTCATGCGTACAACCAGCTCCCATCACTCGGGGCTTCACACACGTCATGCATAGACAAAGCAACAATGAAGATAAAAGCGAGTCCTTCTTGTACACAAAAATTCTCAATTAACTCTCGCCCCCAGGCGCAGCCTTCAAAACCTCCCAAGACCACCGACCACCATAGCCACAAGGCCCTGCCGCAGCCGGCGTCCAATCCCCACAACTGCTCAGTCCCTTCGACTGCTTCGCCCCGAGACTACAGCTGGTCCACCCCACATCGTCACTCCGCCCATCCTTGGGCTCATCGAGCCTGTTCGGCGCTGCGGACTTTCGCACATAGCTCGCGCAGCATTGCAACCGAGATCAAAGAGAAGGAGAGGAGAGGGTTGCGCGAATTTATAGCGCGGGAGGCGGCGGGTTGTCAGCGCGAGGTGCGGGCAGCGCAGGGTGTAGATGAGCAGGACAGAAGAAAGGTGGGGAGTCAGAGGGTTCGACCCGTGGAGTTGCATGGTCCTACGTGATTGGGGTGTTCGTTCAAGTGGTGCGCAGTTTCCCTCTCTCCACATTGATCCGAGCATCCCAACTACGCAGCCAATCACTTCGCGGAAAAAGACGAGGTAAGGATCAAGCTGGGCGTAGGGGAAGACGAAGAGTCCGGCCTGAGGGAAACGCGCGCAGCAAGAGAGGAAGATGGTGCGGGGATGCAAAGCAAGAAATCGGAGCTTAGGGGTGCGCGCGCAAAAATTCCAAAAGTCCCAACCGAAACCGTTTCTTGGTTTTCATACCGCGGCCGCTATTCGCCCGCAAGGGAGTTATCAGCCAAAAATGAAAAAGCCGTTTCAAAAAGAAAACAAAAGCAAAAAGAAAGGAAAACCCCTTTTCGTTCGCATCTGTACTTCGGGGCTTCTGGGGGATTTTTCCTCAGGGATACGGCAAGCCGCGCGGTACGGGTCTGAGCTTATCACAACTCTCCTTCTCGTAAGCGGGATAAGAGGCGATACTATTGTTTGTACAATAAATCAGCATCCGGCAACAGGGTCTGGTTTACTGTGGATCTGCGCGATAAACTCTACGCTTTTCATCACGAAATGATAAACTGAGGAAGTGGGATGGTAAACTCACTGATGAGTTTAACTCGGATATGGAGCCACACACAAAATTTGTGATCACGGAGAAGCGTAAACAAGCTGTCGGGACAGAGATTCAGGAAGATGCATACGCACCGGCGGCTAAGAAGGCAGGCAAGGAAGTTCGCAGCAGGTAGGCAAGGGCAAGGAGGAAGAAAGTTTGGTCTCAAAGATGGCCTCCGAAGTATAAAACCTCAAGAAGCATCTAGAGGAGATGCGGGGTATGAAGTATGACATAGCATCTCTCAAGAGTTTTCTCTCCATCTTGAAGACTCCAGCTAAGATGCTATTTATCTCGCCTCAAGAAGTTATTACCAATGGGAAGGCGCCCGCCAAGAAGTGTACTCCCAAGATTGTTGAAGCGGGACTTTCTGGACTGAAAAGGAAGAAGGTGCAGTGGGGCAACGATCAACGAAAGACTGTGCGAAGTACCTCTGCTCGATACAGAATATTGCAAGGTAAGTAAATATCTGAGAACACGCTAACGCCACTAAGTGCCATCCAAATGGAGGACCTCAAGCAGCTTTGCTCCTTACGTAACATTCGTTACAGTGTGCCGCAAGTGTGGGTTGCACTGAGGAAGATTCCAAGCCTGATAGTCTCTGACATCGAGGATCTACTGGACAACACTAAAACTGGCGACTAAGCACATGGCGCGCATCCGGTCAATGAGCCTTTGGGCGAATTAGAGTCTAATAAAGAAGAAGATGAGTTCTTCACGAAAGAAGTGGAGGTTGAACTTTCATCAGGACCAGCTGCGTCCACGAAAGTTCAACCCAGTACACACTAGCAACCACGTTTTTTCTACTCAAGTGTGCTACCGACATAATGTGGAGTCCTATGATTCTAATCACACATTGTAATAGCTCACTCGAGACGTTGATCAGTAATCAGAACTGAAAGGATTGCGTGACGGTGAATAGGACCCTTAGATTAGCCTTGCTATCATTAATGAGCCGGGGAGAGGTCAGGTAGGCTCACAATGTGTTTGTGATTACTAGTACGAACAACACTAACTGGGATCATTTCGTGACAAAAAGGTTTGTGTGTATGTCTAGGTGTCGCCTTGGTGTGGACACTTCTATGAAAGAAGACAATCAGGGGTTTTGATATATTATAGTGGAAGGAGCATGCTATGGCCGTATTGCACCATGAACACAAAGCTCTACTCTTGGGTATAAAAGTTCAAACTACACGAGTTCATGTCTCCTCCAGTATGCGTAGGCGATCCACTGCAGTTTGCCTAGGTGAAGAAAATGATACTAAGATGGAACCCTAAACCTAAGCACACAATGCAGACGGGTGGGGGTTAAATGGATGAACATCAACATGAAGTGTCGAAAGACTGCAAATAGCGATCACTATGATACCTATCGTAACGTGTCTATTATGTTCTCCTCGCATGACTCGGTAACTACACAACTCTTTCGATCTAATGAAACCAAAGGCTGCCATTGATTCAATGAAGGGTAACGTATTGATCGAAACATGGAAAGTAATAAAAAGGAGCTTCAATGATAGTGGGTTAATTGTCAACGGAGAAAAAACAACCAATAAGAGACAACAGAGTTGCGATTAAAAATGAATGTCGTGCAGTCGTCTCCTATTGTGTTGAGAATTTATCCACACTCATAAGAATAAAAAATAAGCTCACGTCTTTACCACGAGCATGACGGACAAAGTTTAAGCTATATAAGTATTCCCTTATCAAGATGTCATTTTGCATGCGTTTGATATTATCTAAGAAAAGTCCAGGTATACTGAGAAAATGAAGTGATCATTCGAAGAAGGCTGATACTCTGGTTACCTTAGTCACTGAGTATCGGTCTGCTGCAGGTAAGGAAGTTATTTTGCAGATTAATTTTTGGAATATGTTTCAAACCTGCACTCGTTGTAGTGATGGAGAGGTGTGTTAGAGTCATGTTTGAAAAACTGAAAACAGTGGGAGAAATCTCACACAACCATAGTAAGATGATCGAAAATAGATATGATTGCCCGTGTGCGAATCTTGAATATCCCACATTGAACATAAATATCTCATTCCGACTTTCTAAAGTCACATTTAACAGACTACTGTATAACGCTAAAAATGTACCTTTCAACGAGGAAGAGGATAACAAGCACGTAATAGCCACGACTATTATGACAACGTTGCGCTGTCTTCCACGAAGGTATTGCACGCAGGCAAGGGATCTTAGAAATCTTAAGCAGTTTCTTATGCGTGCTACGGTAACGGAAGACAGTCTGGTCATTCGGACTATATTTGCCTAGAAATTTAGAAAATGAAATTTAAATTACTAATTTGCTCTTTACTGGACCGAAACTGGGGGGAAACATATATTCAATGCCGTCAGGTATTTTTGTACAAAATAAGCAACATGTTTATCGTAGTGCCTAAGTATCAGGAAGTAAAGTCCACAATGCAGTATATGCTTGACAGGAGTCAGATTGAATACAAAAAATTCAAGCTGAGGAAATTCGCTAATTGGAATAAAATGGGTACTTAATCCCTTGAGTTGTTACCGAACATACACGTACGGGGCCATTCCGTACGACACGTACAGGTAATATCTGTACTGTAACATGTACGTCTAGTATGCCCCCGTACGAAAAAGAAAACAAAGAGTCGTTAAAAAAATACGAAAAAAAAAAGTGTTGCAACATCACAAAACAAGCAACATTTGGCCGAGCATAATTTCTGACATCTCAAGATTCTTATTGTTATTTGAGAAAAAAATAAAAACAATTAAAAAAAAAAGTTGTACGGCCCTAGCGTACGCGTAACATATGAGTAAGGAGTACGACTCATACTCGTACGAGGGTGAGTACAATTTGCAATGTAGACTTTTTTTTTTTTCCTTCTTTTTTTTCCGTTTTTGACACACACATTATGATTGACTGATTGATTTATTGATTTATTTATTCATTGATTCATTGATTCATTGGTTCATTGACTGATTGATTGATTGATTGATTAATTCATTAACTAAAAATGATTGGCTGGTTGATTGATTGATTGATTGATCACATGAAGGCGTGTGTTTGTGTGTGTGTGTGTGTGTGTATATGTTTGTGTATGTGTGTGTGTACAGCGGGGCGCTGGGGGGTTGTTCCCATTTTCTTCGAAGATGATACTGACCCTCGCACCTGGCTAGTTGCCTTGAAAGCCCAGGGCTGGTCGGACCAGTTGCTCCGAGAACGAATTCCTGGAAGGTTAGCGGGGACCGCTTTTGAGTGGTATGGACAAAACCCTTCCACTAATTGGTTAGCCTTCGAGAGGAAATTTCTCGACAGATTTGATCACATCGCACCAGGTCAATGCCTCCATCTAATAAAGGAATATACGCAGCAGCCTCGGAAGACCTTGGCTAGATATGTTGAACGCGTTACAGACCTAGCCGAACGCTCCGGGGTGGACAAGAAAATGGTACGGACTGATTTCGTCAGAGGATTGTCAGATTCTCGCCTGTGGAAAATGATCCGCAAGAAATGCAACGCTATAGAACATACCCTGACGGAATTAATTCACTACGCCATTAAGTATGGGAAAGAAAATTACGATGTGGGCCTGGACTCAAAATCCGACGAAGACGACCCTTCGGGTGTTCGACGCAATAACTACTCCGCTACGGCACGAATGTTCGAAGATCGCTTCGGGTTGGGTCCGGCAAAAAAAGGCTCGGATCAGAAAGCTTCTTCCTCCGCTCTGACTTCTCGTCACTCTAGTCAAGCTCAAGGAGGCCGGGGCGAGGAAGAAGTATCCATGAAAGAGGTCGCGGCCCAACTAGTTACGGTAGTGGCCCCGTTGATAGAGTTTGTTCAAGGTTTGCAGCGGCAACGCATAGCCGCCGCACAACGGCAACAGGCAGCCATGGCCGCCGGGGCCCCTATGATAAGACTGGCCGGGGCCGGGGCTGTCCCGCCCCTACGCTGTTATAACAATAATCAGCCAGGCCACCTTGCGAAAGATTGTCCAAAACCTCGAAATCAGAGTGGGCCCGCGGGGCCCGAAGCCAACCGGATAGGAATGATCTTGACCGTAGATTCTGCCTCGGAAAAACCCGAGGTATTCCTCCAAGCCTATCCCATAACCTGGAAAAGCGTTGAGTGTGACTGCAAGGTCTGGGGAAACCCCTCCGGATCGTCAGCAGTCGCCATTTCTTGGAGATTGACGAAACGATTGGGAAGGGAAGGACGGGTTCAGCCCTTCGGACCGGATGAACTGTATATATCCGCTACGAAAGACAACATTCATTGTATGGGCCGGATAACGAACGTGCCATTACGGGTGGGGCGGGTGCATTGTTTGTGCGACGCAATCGTGCAGGATGTCCAGGCGTATGATGTTCTGCAAGGCATTCCATGACAGGCGGCGGTTGGAGCGCAAATGCACTTTGACAGCTGAAAGGTGGTGCTCACATTGGCCCACCCCAAACCACAAACGATACCAACGAGATTGGCGGTGCATATGCGCACCCAGCCGGCGCCTCAAATCACCACGAAAGCCCACCAAATCAACATGATCCGACGCCTGTCACCAGGCGAAAATAAAACCTCGTCGGCAACTAACGAGACAGACATTCCCGACCGATATCCGATCCGGGCTCAAGATCGGCGCCGCCATTCCTGGCGACGAGAACCCCTGGAAATAGTTTGGAGCGAGTCCGATTGGTCGCACGCGTTCTCCTCAGTGGTGCAGGGGGAACCCCTGCTGAGGGTGTCGCGAATAACTGTCCTTTCGGAACCCCCTGCCTCCTTATATCTTAGAATGGACCCCCTACTCGAAAGGTTTACGGAGCTTAGGGGGTTGTGCGATTTAACTTTTCGGCCTCCCAGGCCCCTGCTCACAAACGCAAAAGCCGCCCGACTCTTGAAGGAAGGGGTGTCATCTCAACCCCGGTTGAGGGAATATCATTGGAGGCCGAAGGAACTGGTACAGGCCTTTTCAGTGGAACCCTCGGCTGAAACCGAGCTCGAGAACGACAGTGACATGGAAAATGAACCGATAAGCCCCACACACAGTCAACTTATCGCGACCGTGCTTTCGGCAAAAACCGACAATTCTCTGTTTGGTGCCTCACCCGAAGCCAACGCAGCGGCCCCCATGGTTACGACGACGATCTCCCTCCCTGAGGGAAACGTGGATGTCCGGCTGCCGGTCCATGTGCCTGACGACTACAGACGTCTTCTTTTGGCAGTTATACGGGGCTACCCAGAGACCGTCAGTATCCAGGACCACAGTATAGGACTTACCCACCTGATCCAACACGCAATTGATACCGGTGGCCGCACTCCAATACATTGTCGACCGTACCGTTATTCCCTAAGGGAAAAACAGCTCGCCTTGGACAGGGTACGGGAGTTCGAGCGGTTAGGGTGGGTTGAACCATTGCTGGGACCATGGTCATTTCCCGTGGTCGTCGTGCCAAAACGAAACGGTTCAGTCCGAGTGTGTATTGACTACCGCAAATTAAACGCTATCACTACCAAAGATGTCTATCCCCTACTGCGGATTGACAACCTGCTGGATGCTATCGGGTCCGCTCGGGTCTTTTCAAAGTTCGATATCCAACACGGTTTTCACCAGCGTTGTCGAGCGGGGATCCCAGGGGGCAAAGCCGGTGTGAGGCTGCGGACCCCGGACCCCCGCCGCGGGGGCCATCCAACCCCGCCACCGCCGGACGACCCCCGCAGCCGCCCAGCCCCGGGTACCCCGCCGCCTAACCCCGCAGGCCCGCCACCGGCCCCGCAACCCCGCCCCC
>BFEA01000917.1:47357-62150 GCA_003427395.1 Chara braunii | reverse complement strand
TGTGTGTGTGTGTGTGTGTGTGTGTGTGTGTGTGTGTGTGTGTGTGTGTGTGTGTGTGTGTGTGTCAAAGTGTGTGTGTGTGGTTGTGTGTGTGTGTGATGGGGGGGAGGAGGACCCCTCTCCCTCCGATCAATCAATCAATCAATCAATCAATCAGTCAAATTGAAAAAGAAAAAAAAGTGAAAAAAAGCCCGCGAGTGTGTGTGTGTGTGTGTGCGTGTGTGTGTGTGTTGGGGAGGAGACGACCCCTCGCCCACCAATCAATCAATCAATCACTCAACCGACCCATCACAATCGATCAATCAATCAACCAAAGCCCAATTAATCAATCAAGATTTTATTATTATTATTTTTTAACTCGTTTTGACCAAAAACACAGTTTCTGACTTCAGGTGGTGGATCAAAATCTCTTTCCATCCAGCGGCCTAGCTCAGTTGGTAAGGCAGGCAAGTGGCACTCAGGAGGAGGTCTTGGGTTCAATCCCCATCGGCCTCATGTACCTTCCTGGGCATGGTTGGCGCCCCCCACCTAGAGATAGCCCATTGGTCCCCCCAATTGGCATTAAAAAAGCAGTGTCTGCTGATGTTCATAGGGGAGGGGTAATAGGGGAGGCACAGCGACTGGCCACTCAGATGATGCTCGTTCCCTCTGCTACCGGCTGTCCCCTGGCCGGTGTCCCCCATTGCGGGTTCCCTGAAGGCAATCAAGGCCACCCTGGCACCCTATGTTAGATTAGACACAATATTGAATTTAACTGGGCTGGCTAGTCCGACGATAATACCTCAAGGCCATCGCCCTTAAAAAAAAAAAAAAAAAAAAAAAAACTATTTCCCACGTTTCGCTTTTTGTCCTGTTTTTTTGGATGAGAAATCAGAATGATGAACAGGAATGCAGATTCACATTTCGACAATTCATGGAAGTACTGACAAAGTCAAACTCCCTATTCGCAGAAAAAAAAATGCTACTGTGAGTATGCCCTGCGCTTCTGCAGAGCTGACATCGGCGGGGGAGGAGGAGAGGCCTGCCTCCCGCTCAGCCACAAATGAACTGTCTGAACTGTCTGAACATAGCAGCCATAATCAAGTCAGGTCTGACAGAGGGCATACTCACACTCCCCCCCTCGGACTGAATCTAATCCACTCTGCGTGGTTTGTCCTTTTTTCGTTTTGGGCTCAACCATTTTATTGGATTCAAACTCAGGTCTACGCTTTGACAGTGACAGTGTCTACACTTCAGTAGTTCACGCGTGTATGGACTGAGGACCAGTTGGGCGAAAAACTGATACTGCGCATAACCCCCCCCTGCACTCCCGCAAAGACATGAGGGGGAATGCTTGGGAGAGGGGGGGGGGGGCGGGGTGAGGTGGCGGGAGGGAAGAATGCAGCTAAACATGGCGGACGGATGGGAACTCAGGGCGTCCAAGAGTTCATGGGCTCTACGGACTGAGGATATACACTCACACTTAGCACTTTCCTGAGGAAAGTGCTCACACCAGCACTTTCCTTAGGCTAAGTGTATCTGAGGGCAAACATCACAAATGTCTAAGGTAATATAGCACTGGTAAGCCCTGCCATCCAACCATCGCAAATGCCTCATAGCATCAGACACTCATACCTCACATTTGCACTTTGACAGTTCAGAAGTGAACAGGAGGGGGCGAGGAGGGGCAATGGAGCAAACAAATTTCAGAAATGCATCACATTTCATAGCACTGCACCCTGCCAAGCCCCACAGACAACACTTATTCCAGGAACTCACTCGTTTCAATCCCTCCTTGCGACGTACTAAGACCCCTGATGATTCCGGTTGGCGGACAGATGAAATGCGCCTGCTTTGTACGCCTATCTTACGATGTACTTGACCACTTTTTGCAGTATCATTCGGCCATTGGTAGCGATTCGGGAATGCCGAGTCTTGTTCCGTGTCTTCTTCTTCCTTCTATGCTTCCATGCTTTATCTCCCTATTCTCTCGTCGTCTTCATCTTCCTCTGTCTATTTCCCTCTTTATTTCTGTTGTTTCACTTGAACTTTTGCGTGTTGGACATTTGTCTCAACCACTCTTTTCTCAAAAAAAAAAAAAAACAAAAAAAACAAGCGGTGGACACGGGAGGTTTTGAGTTCGTAACGGCAAAAAAAACACACGCAGGCAAAGAAATCAGGTGCCTACTTCGAAACAGCAATTTCGGTAAGAAAGTATTCGTTGGGCTTTTTCCCCCCTCCCCTCTCAGACACCATGGCCGACCACTGTAAACATGACCCCCGTCCTGACACCACTGCTGCTGGTACTTTTCATTGCCCTTTTTGAACTCCCGCATCAGCCGGCTGCGCTTCATTGCGGACGCAATTACTTTTTTGTCCGCCCTATGAAACTCAAAATTAATGTGACATGAACATTGAACTGACTTCCCTCAATAACAAAATCCCCTGCCAAGCCCGATCAAAATCCTACTGTGATGCCTCACATAGTATAGCACTGCTTTCTGGTCGAACCCCGTCAGAAAACCAGGCTGAAAAAGATAGACTACTTGTCCGTAGCCGCGTAGCGGCTTCTTCGCTCCTGCTCCTTTGTGATAAAAATTCTCGAAACAGACGCAGCCAGGCACGATGTCAATTTGTCAAATGGCAAAGGCATGAAGCACTGCACTGCAAAAAGCTAATGTGAAAGCACCGTACCAGGAGGTAGCATGTACAATTTTTTGGAAAAACTTGTGACAGTGATCTCTTTCCATAACTACCCTGTCAAAAAACAAAAAAATTGTATTCATTTAACCAATAAATTTAATTTGTTACACTTACTCCCAGAAATACAGAATCATTTCGAAAAAAAATTATCACCTTCGTGGGTTGGAAGGATTCAACTCGCCCAAAAGAAGCAATGCCTATGCAATTCATACAAAATACAAAACCCTTCACCCAAAACACCATGCCTTCCACTTACATTACTCGCAGGCCTCCAGGGCTGCAAATGTGATATATGGGTGCAGTCAGAGCTTCGCTCTTAGGTTATCTTTTTGGGCCCTTCACAAAGAAAACAAAAATCAAACAACAAAAAACAAAAAAATCAAACAAAAAAAAACAAAAAAAAAACAGAAAACAACAAAAAAAACATCAATTTGACCCCAATCACGGCCTTGCCTTGAACTTCCTGACTGCATTTATGTTCACAAATCATCAGCTCGGAGAGCAATCAATAATATGATAATATTTTGATTCACCAGCGACCCTAGCTCAGTTGGCTCACACACGAACGGTTGAAACACACACCGGAGTTCTAATAGAAGATGCAATCAGCTGAGCAACATAAAATAATTCCGAATGGCCTGGGGCGATGATGTAATTGACCACATTATGGGAAGAAAAAAGAAGAAAAAAAGAAGAAAAAAAGAAGAAAAAAAAAAGAAAAAAAAAAGAAAAAAAAAAGAAAAAAAAAAGAAAAAAAGAAGAAAAAAAGAAGAAAAAAAGAAGGGAAAAAAAAAAAGAAAAAGAAAAGAAAAAGAAAAGAAAAAGAAAAAGAAAAAATAAGAAAAAAAGAAGAAAGAAAGAAAGAAGAAAAAAAGAAGAAAGAAAAAAAGAAGAAAGAAAAAAAAAGAAAGAAAAAAAAAAGAAAGAAAAAAAAAAGAAAAAAGAAGAAAAAAAGAAGAGAAGGGGCGAGGATGTAATTGACCACATTACGGGCCATTAATTAACAAGCTGAGCGTCGGGGAGGAAAAGAAAAATAGCGTAAAGGAAAGCTTAGGACAACACATGGCTGATGATGTAATGTGATGGTCCTTATTACCCCTTAACAAACAAAGCGTACTCTTACACAAGGCGATGCGAGGATGTAATTGACCACATTACGGGCGTGCCTCGACCTATCTGATCGCGATAGCATTCACAAATCATTTGATACCAGTCACGATAGGAATGTAACATCAAGAGAGGCGATGAGTCGACCTGACTCCAGGGCTCTGGAATAAGATGCACCTTAAACTGTAAACGTAATCATACCTTTTTCGGTCTTTCCGCCGTTTCTTGAGCATTAAATAAATCACAACTATTATGACAACCCGCACCAACGAATAGGGCGTCGCATAAAAGAAACAAGAAAAAACATGGAGGCCTTCTCAGCAAACACGTTTCCTGATCAGCTCTGCTTATAAGATCCTCGCTACTTTTGTATACTAATCACAGCCCTTAAGTTCATTGAATGCCATAACAAAGAGAATTTACAGGTTCACTGCCAGGAGGGGGACTGGAAGGACGGCAATCGTCAACTCCGAGAGGACGTCAGGGAATTTCACGAGGGGGGGGAAAGAGGAGAAGTAGAGAAGAACTCCATGCAGACAACAACAAAGTGTGAAGACACTTAAAGCCAAACGATGAATGAAGAAGAAGGAGAGGAGGAGAAGAAAAATAGAGAGGAGAAGAGGAAGAAGAAGAAGAATACACAAGAACCCTGAGCGCATCAGCTCATGATATTACAACAAGCACAAGAATAAAGCGATCAACCGTAAAGGTGTCACGCATAGCATAAAAGCACACTGGCATAGAAAACGACAGCTCTTTCGGCCGGCTGCTAGAAACCGGCTCTCCTCAGCGGTGGCGCTTGGTGTGATGAATGGAACACAAAACAGTAGTTATACAGTGACGAATAACCTCGACTATACTACAGAACCTAGGTACCAACTAAAAAAAAGGACCGGAAATATATAGGCCTTAGAAAAAAGGGGGGTGTACGTGATCACCACGAGGACCAATTTGTGAACCCACCCACCCAGGGACCCCAGACCCCACCAATATGGTTATTAAACTGTACGACGGCCGTGTCGAAGAACGTATCAGGAAAATGCCGACGTCTCAGCTCCACTTTAAGGCTGAAAAGGAAAACGGTCTCTGCACCCAGTAATGTGCCCATGGCATAAGCTCGATGCAGGAACGAAGAAATAACGACCATTTTTTGCTCCTTACTGCAATAGGAATGAGAGTCTTGTAGATTCTGAAAAATGAGTCCTTCACCAGACAKGATAGAATCCTGGTTCTTGTGCAGTGTCTGACAGTATACCTTCGATGGCTCCTTACCAAGAAAAATCCTACAACCTAAATATGGCCATTGATCTTGACAACTAGTACGCTGCAAGACCAGATGCTCATCGTAACAATTCGACTCAAATCTACGAAATATATCATCAATTCTATGGGAGGCATCCGCGTCCCCCTTGYGTTGTTTGACAAACACGGAAACATCGTCAACCAATCTACAACCTTTCACTAACCTGGCATCCGAGCCCAAACCCTGTAGAAACCTGTATTCGTTGTGTATAGACATTAAGCAGGCCAGAGCAGGGCTTGAAGACTTGCCCATAGGGATTCCTAAATTCTGTTTCATAACCTGTCTCATAGCTAGAGTGTAGGTATTCCTCAAGTCAAATGAAATAAATCTAACAAGCATAGAAAAACGAACCGATTTATGGTCAACCTCACAGACAGCAATCTTACTCAAATGGACGCGTTTACTTCAACGACAATACAAAAATTTTTAAAAGCCTTTCTCTTCAAAAAGGCTGAACGCCCATTCAACGGCAGAGAGAATAGTTGTATGAGGCAATTGACAAAACATTTCTTTAACGTCATTACTATGACCCACAATCTCATCCTGCAGACTTAGATCATTATTGACAGTTTCAAGAAAGGAAGGCAACAACTGCGTACTGCTCAAATTAAAATGACATACCCTAGGTATAGGCCTATTAATCTCATTAATACAAGCCGGAGTGACACGCGAGGCCTTCCGGCTCGGTTCAGACCATGAAGGACATATAGGTCGCCACTTACTTACATCTTTATGTTTCGAAAGTACGTATGCCCTGCCAAGTTTCCCAACGGTTTTCCATGGTGACAAACGTGAAAGTTTTTCATCCTTGTACTCCTTCCTACAATCTGCCTGGACCCTAGTCTCATCATACTTAACCTTCTCAAAACCCGGGTTGTCCACAAAAAACTTACGCAGCCCCTGGCCGTAGATAGAAGGAGAACAAGCGTAGGTATCACCCATGTTGTGGTCCAAAGGGCATAGAATAAGATCATTTAACCGATCCTTCCATTGTAAAACAGTATCAGTAGATAGAAACCAGGAAACACGCGATCTGGTTGTAAAACATCCTGCAACGGAAGAATGCTGAACATGGACATCGCACGAAAAGAATCGATTAAAGGAAGAACAAATCTGGCTACATAGACTAGAAATATTAACATCATAGCACGACAAGAGCATGTTCTTGGAATTATGTAGGTAATCAGGAATAAAACCAACCTGACTAAATCGAAACGAAACGTGTCCATTCGTGCATGGAAATCGTTGATCAAGAGAAGAGCAGGCGCATGCAGGATCCGGAGAAACGAAATAAGCGCGATCGTTGTACAACAGATCACCTATAGACTTATTTTTGGTCCACACAAGCTTAAAACGGTGACAGACCAGCCCGAGGTAGACAAACGGCAAATTCAAACTGCGGATAATCAATCTGCAAGCATCCCTAACCGTGTCCTTGACCAAACAATCATCGTACATAACCTTAACGACTAATCTGGGCGACAGACACAAACCAAATTTCTTCCTGCATGCATGTGACAAGATTAATTTAAGAATCTGCTTAGACCTTTTACACAGAATGGAACGAACAGCATCATAAGAAGAGATGAATTGATCAAGGTTCCAACTGGACAGTGACTGACCGGAAGATGGGTTGCTCAACAATAGCAGCAATGTGTTCTTAAGGGGCATTAACTTGGAACAAAAACGGGAGAGTTTATGCACAATAAACGTAGTATCGCTCCTAAACCAGGAACGACAATTCTTCAGCACGGCTATGGGTAGACTACCAGTCGACAAGGTGGAAGAGCCAAATAGACGATGACACAATTTCCAAGGGTCCGAAAGAGTATTGCCAGCGGAGATGGTAACCGTAAAGGGGGCTAAAACATGAGATTCCAAGGCTTTCTTAAAAATGGACAATAGGCTAGCTGAAGAGAAACCAAAGGAAGAACGAAAGACAAAGGGAATATAGTTCTTGGGTGGGGTAAAGGAAGAGGAAGAGGGGAATAAGGAAGTTGGAGGAATGAAGGCAGAGGGCAGGGAAATATGGGCAGAAGTAGTTAGGGCGACGGAGGAGGGATTAGATGATTGATAAGAGAGGTTGGAGAAGTAACGAGCAAAAGAACGTCTAGCGAGTCGAAGTCATTCCTTTCTACCTTTCCTACAACGGCGATTGGAGGACGGTTTCGTACAGACAGAGTTGAGGGATGGACAAAGAGAACGAATAAAGAATTTTTCCGAGTGAAAGAGGTCCTGAAGATCGCAAGAAAAAATAGGGATAGCTATATAATTATGAAGGGCTACACGCCTAAACCAGCGATACAACTTGCGATTACCTCTCCCTCTACTCTTAGATAACAAGGAAGCAACATGTTTTTTCCAACGAACAGACAATGGTCTACTCGTACAGCCAATATACACGTGTCGATGTCAAGGAGAGAAAAGAGCATAAACGGACGGACCCGGTCACAGAGAAAAATCGTAATGGGAACTAATCAAAGAGAGAAGGAGACCAGCAAACTTCCCGCCCGATCTAATTTCACCGGAAATAATTAAAAGGATACAAATAAGACGAAAAACATAGCTAATTTGATCGTAGGGCAACGGACCTCGATAATCACGACAAAATAGTGCCAAGTTTCAAAGATATGATGCACTCAGGGCGCCTCCTCACTCATCATGGATGTCTTCGGTAGAGGTGGCGTAATCCAGAGGCGCCTCATCTTCTTCTCCATTTGCTTTCTTCTCCAGTAACCATTCGTCAAAATCTTGTTGAGCCTTAATCTCTGCAACATCTGCCTTGGCATGATCAAGCTTAATATAGGAAATGCCTTCGTCCAGACAATTTTTTTCAAGATCTGCCTTCTTTCCTGTTCGCAATTCCTTCAGCCTCTTATCACGAAACTTCGCCATCATTGCAACCTCCAGTTCGTGCGCCACATCAGCCAAGGGTCGCTCGTTATCGGCCTCCTTCGGCTCGCCCTCTTCCTTTTCCTCATCAGATGCAACATCGACAAAATTCATGGTTGTTTTGAGGTTCCTAGGAGTCGTCCTTCTTGATGCGGTCTTCCTCGTTGACAAGCGGTATTTGGTAGCGCCCATCCTAGCCATTTTTTCCTTGCAAGCTTCAGCCTCACGAAGAGCCATCTCCTTGGCGACCAAAGCATTCTTGTACGCCTTCTGAAGAGCTTCAAGATCTTTAGGAGTGTACATGGCTTGTGGCTGGTCGTCAATACGGACTTTGCCACGTGACGGGGCTTCAACAGGACTGGTTTCGACAACACCGGTGGCAGCGCGGTTGCACCCCTCACGCATAGTGCTAATCTCCTCACGCAACTCCTTGAATTCACCGTGGAGATGCAGATTTTTAGCCTTCAAAGTCGCAACCTCAGAACTCTTCTCCTCAAGCGCTTTACGAAACCGTTCCAACTCAGCCACCTGGAGTTTGAGAGTCAGAACTTCATCCTGACTCTTGTCAGGTTGATGACCGTTGATCTTAGCCTTCAGATCCTCGATCTCCTTCCGTAACCGCTGCTCCTCGCTGCTCTGATCATGCACCTTAAGCAAGGCCTCCTTTTCTTTCCTTAGGACCTCCAAGCTGGAAGAGGATGATGAAGCCACATTGCCTCCACATTTGGACTTCAACTCGTCTAATTCCTTTCGAAGCTTACTAACCTCAGATTCCTCATCTCCCGGAAGATCGACCTTCCTACCCAGCGCCGACTCACACACTACCTTCATGCTGGAGCGCACAATGTGCCCCAGCCTTGCCTCCTGCGATTCTCTCGCCTTCTTCTCCTCCGCACGTTTGGCCTCCTCGGCCAGGTTTCGCTTCTTTTCTTCCTCCAAAGAAGCCAGTTGAGCGGTCTCCCTCTTTCGCTGCTCACGCTCCTCTGCCTGCTCAGCCAACAGACCATAAATTTTATTAAACCTATCATCATCATACCCCCGTTCTCTGTTTCCCCGTTCCTTGAATGACGTTGTCTGTTGTTGTATCCACCGTAGTAATTGCCTCCGTTGTTGTAGTTGGAGTTAGACTGCCCATTTGCTGCTCCATAGCTCCTATTCGGCGGAGCTTGATAGGGAACAATAGCATTAGAAGTAACAAAACCTTGTGCGGGAGCAGGGAGAATGCCACCACTGGCAGAAGAAGAAGAAGGATTGTCTCCCGATCTTTCATTTCGGATACTGGCCTCCATTTCAACTCCATTCGGCTGGTTACGGAAAGGACACTCGCGTATAAAGTAGCCTGGCAGTTGACAAAAATGACATACAAGTCCACGATACATAGCGAAGAGGACTAAAACGACCTCGCGTAACCACCAAGCAACACACGAAGTGCAGAGAGGATATGAAAGGGGGTAAAGACAAGTAGAAACACCAGTCGGAATACATAATTAGAGAGAAGGGAAGAAGAAGAAATAGAAGGGGGAGAGAAGGAGGAGAGAAGGAAGAGGGAAGGAAGAGCAACCGTAAGTGCCAGAGTTAAGGAGCATAGCATAGTCACACAAACGGGTAAAAAATCTCACCGGTTGTCTATGTGTGTGTCGCAGTAGAGAAGAACTCTATGCAGACAACAACAAAGTGTGAAGACACTTAAAGCCAAACGATGAATGAAGAAGAAGGAGAGGAGGAGAAGAAAAGTAGAGAAGAGAAGAGGAAGAAGAAGAAGAATAGACAAGAACCCCGAGCGCATCAACCCATGATATTACAATAAGCACAAGAAAAAAACGATCACCCGTAAAGGCGTCACGCATAGCATGAAGCACACTGGCATTGAACCCGACAACTATTTCGGTCGGCTGCCAGAAGCCGGCTCTCCTCAGGGGTGGTGCTTGGTGTGATGAATAGAACAGAAAACAGTAGTTATATAGTGACGAATAACCTCGACTATACTACAGAACCTAGGTACCAACTAAAAAACAGGACCGGAAATATATAGGCCTTAGAAAAAAGAAGGGTGTACGTGATCACCAAGAGGACCAATCTGTGAACCCACACACCCAAGGAACCAAGGCCCCACCAATATGGTTATTAAACTGTACGAGGGCCGTGTCGAAGAACGTATCAGGAAAATGCCGACGTCTCAGCTCCACTTTAAGGCTGAAAAGGAAAACGGCCTCTGCACCCGGTAATGTGCCCATGGCATAAGCTCGATGTAGGAACGAAGAAATAACGACCATTTTTTGCTCCTTACTGCAATAGGAATAAAAGTCCTGTAGATTCTGAAAAATGAGTCCTTCACCAGACATGATAGAATCCTGGTTCTTGTGCAGTGTCTGACAGTATACCTTCGATGGCTCCTTACCAAGAAAAATCCTACAACCTAAATATGGCCATTGATCTTGACAACTAGTACGCTGCAAGACCAGATGCTCATCGTAACAATTCGACTCAAATCTACGAAATATATCATCAATTCTATGGGAGGCATCCGCGTCCCCCTTGCGTTGTTTGACAAACAAGGAAACATCGTCAACCAATCTACAACCTTTCACTAACCTGGCATCCGAGCCCAAACCCTGTAGAAACCTGTATTCGTTGTGTATAGACATTAAGCAGGCCAGAGCAGGGCTTGAAGACTTGCCCATAGGCATTCCTAAATTCTGTTTTATAATCTGTCCCATAGCTAAAGTGTAAGTATTCCTCAAGCCAAATGAAATAAATCTAACAAGCATAAAAAAACGAACCGTTTTATGACCAACCTCGCGGACAGCAATCTTACTCAAATGAACGTGTTTACTTCGAGGACAATACAAAAATTTTTAAAAGCCTTTCTCT
Source organism: Chara braunii (assembly GCA_003427395.1). NCBI lineage: Eukaryota > Viridiplantae > Streptophyta > Charophyceae > Charales > Characeae > Chara > Chara braunii. The sequence goes on along the minus strand of BFEA01000917.1, from coordinate 51,295 downwards.
TCAAAAAGGCTGAAAGCCCAGTCAACGGCAGAGAGAATAGTTGTATGAGGCAATTGACAAAACATTTCTTTAACGTCATAACTACGAACCACAATCTCATCCTGGAGACTTAGATCTTTATTGACAATTTCAAGAAAGGAAGGCAACAACTGCGTACTGCTTAAATTAAAATGACATACCCTAGGTATACACCTAATAATCTTATCAATACAAGCCGAAGTGACACGCAAGGCCTTCCGGCTCGGTTCAGACCATTAAGGACATATAGGTCACCACTTACTTACATCTTTATGTTTCGGAAGTACATATGCCCTGCCAAGTTTCTCAGCGGTTTCCCATGGTGAAAGAGGAGAAGTCAAGGAACGTAACAAACCGTCCGACGACGGAGGTCTTTCGATCTCGGTGCCGAGCCTGCTGACTTCCCTTTGTTGGAGAGTGAAAAAAATAAGAGGTGTAAACTGCTGACTTGGCAATTATGCTACAGACGGTGATGAGATGGTTGTTGCTGATGTTGGAGAGTGAAAAAAATAAGAGGTGTAAACTGCTGACTTGCGAAATATGCTACAAACGGATGATCTAAACTCTCGATTTTACACTAACTGGCCATGCCAAAATCGGTAGAAAGTCCTTTGGGACAGAGAATGACGATTAGCATGGCCCCTGCGCTTTCAAGGATTACACGCGTACATTGAGAAATGGTCCAAATTTACAAAAAAAAAAAAAAAAAAAAAAAATCGGTAGAAATTAGTGTTCTGAGATGGACAGCTATGGGAATGGCCAGCACCCACAGCCACACGAGCGCGATAGGGTTGATCATGGTAGTAAAGCTGTCGGAGGGGTTATTTACACCGAGGTTTAGTGGAGTGGATCTGGCCGCAAACACGGCAAGATCCGGTCCAAAAAGTGAGAGTAGATCTTAATCTGGTTCCGAATGCACACCCTACACGCTTGCGACACAAGCAGCACTACCAAACAAGGAGGAGAACATTTGTGGAAGAGAGAGCTAACAGAGAGAGAGGCTGCTAACGGAATGCCATCAGAGAGGAAAAACGCACTACCTGCGTCAAGGGGGAGGGTACGGGTCGGCCTTTCTTAGGGCCTCGCCACACCAACGTCGAAACCTTACGAAATTCGACATATGTCAGAAAATTCTCAACATTCCCTCTTTCTACAGAAAAACCCTCTTCGCCACACAACATGTCCAAGTGAAGAACCCACAAAGTCCTATGCACAAAAGAGACAAACTGGGGTGAAGATAGGACAAGCCTTAATGTGTTCTCTTTTTCCACATTCTGGCAAGAATTCGACATCCCATCCAATGCAGGCCTGAAGTGGAAATGAGCCCTTCTCGACAAGAGGTGTCGAAACCCTTTCCCTGACAGCTCCTGAATTTCTTTTGCATCTCGGATTTCGACATGCTGTGTGGCGATAAGGAAACGTCTAAAATGCAGTTTTCGACATTGGTGTGGCGAGGCCCATAGTGAGTTAGATTCTTGCGCCTGCTATGGCTCTCGAAGTGCCCACCAAGACGTGAATAGTTTCCACTTCCTTCCACCACCGGCCCCACGCCCTGCTCTGGGTCTCGAGGCATGGCACACACGAAACATCTGCCCACCAAGGGTGGCAAAATACACTTGTTACTATTTATAGCAAACCGATGAACCTGGCCAATTTCTGGGGGAGGATCCATTCGTTTCGTTTTTTGTTTCTTGTACGCCCTCTATAGGAAAGAAGTCGGATTACGCAAAACTGCTCTGATCAGTTTAATGCCGGGATAACATATTAGTAATAATAAAACTACGCGGGAGTCACAAAAATGAGTTATAATAGCACCATGGGCAAATATACAGTTTCGAATTGCACTTTGGGCACTGTATGCAACCCAGCTTTCTGGCCAGGCAGGGTGCCCGAAGTGCAATTGGAAACTGTATCTTGCCCCAAAGTGCAATTATAACTGGTTTCTTTGACTCCCGCGTAGCCGCCCCTATTATTATTTATTAAGAGAAAACTACGGCGCAATTATAAAAAATAAAAAAACAGAAAAGGTGGGGAAGAAAAATTGGAAAATAATTTTTTTTTTAAGTTTTTTTTTCGGGGGGGGAGTTTTGGTTGGCAGTTCTTTGTATTCTTCGTTTTTATGGTTTTTTTTTTCTTTTTCTTTTTCTTTTGTGTGTCCTAAGGAAACAATCAACGGAATGGGGAAAAAAAAAAGTATTTTTTTTTCCCGGGCCTTTTAATATCTGTTTGTGTGTGTGTGTGTGTGTGTGTGTGTGTGTGTGTGTGTGTGTGTGTGTGTGTGTGTGTGTGCGTGAGAGAGAGAGAAAGAGAGAGAGAGAGAGAGAGAGAGAGAGAGAGAAAGAGAGAGAACAACTAAGTGAGTGTGTGTGTGTGTGTGTGTGTGTCTGCGCGTGTGTGTGCCTGCCGCCGCTGCGCCCTCACCCACGTGCGGACAGGGCACTTGTGAGTGTGTGTGTGTGTGTGTGTGTGTGTGCGGGCACGTGGTGGGTGGCGGGGGGGTGGGGCGACCCCTCTCCCACCACTCAATCAATCAATCAATCAACGGAAGAAAAAAAAAAAGGCAAAATCAAACGAATCTTCGGATTATCTTCCGCCAGAACATGGAAATATACAACACTTCGTGTGTGTGTGTGTGTGTGTGCACCTGTGGGGGATGGGGGGGAGACCCCGCCCCCACCAATCAATCAATCAATCAATCAATCAATCAATCAACCAATCAATCAATCAACGGAAAAAAAAAAAAGCAAAATCGAATGAATTAATCAATCAACGAAAAAAAAAAAAAGCAAAATCGAATGAATCTTATGCTAGAACATGGGAATATACAATCCTACTTATGTGTGTGTGTGTGTGTGTGTGTGCGCCTGTGGGGCCAATCAATCAATCAATCAATGCAAAAAAAAAAAAACGCGCTGTGCTTTTTTTTTTTTGTTTTTTTTTTTTCGAAATACCCTCACTCTAACCGCCCCATGGCGCTTCCCAAATCCCCGAACCCCCTCCCCACTGGCCGCCATGTGGCCTCAAAGGCCGCGGGGCCACGCGGACATGTCCGCGGGGTCGCGGCCTAGGCCGCGGCCGCAGACTTGGCTGCGGATGGCCGCCGCCGAGGGTGTTTCGTAGCTCGTCGCTGACGTCCTTGCAGTAGTTCGTCTGGCTGAAATGTCTCGTGGCCTGGTAGTGACTCCCCTGGAACACTTTGTTGCAGAATGTGCAACGAGCATCATGACCCCCTTGTTGTCGACCTTCTAGCTGACGACAAGGTACCAATACACAGGGGAGAAACCCCTAAATGTCTCCTGCACATGTTCCGGAGCGGCGTCATGTTGCCTCTGTTGCGCCCTCCCCATGGCGATTGTCCTTTTCCACGCTCCGAAGCGTCGACCCAGAGTCCACCCTACGACGCCTCACTGACCCGCACAAAAAGCGTCGCACATTGTCCCAACGCCGCCGCGCCCCAACCATAGAGCCGCGCGAACAACTACGGACGGCCGCCCAACCCCTATGGATCCTCCCCAATACCGTCGTCCCCCGCCTCACACCGTCCATTCGACGTTGAACGACCCCCGACCACCACGTTAAATCACGTTTAACACCGTTGAACCGCGTTAAAACGCGTTCAATCTCGTTTAATACCGTTGAATTAAAAATTAAACGGCGTTCTTCGCGAAAGCCGTCAGCGATGCACGTCGTTCCCAGTCCGCCTCGCTGCCACCGGGCCGCGCCTCTCTGTCGTCGTCGTCGTCTCTCTCTCTCTCTCTCTTTCTCTCTCTCTCTTTCTCATGCGCGCAAGAATGTAGACGTCTCTCTCTCTTTCTATCTCTCGTCGTCGTCGTCTCTCTCTCTCTCTCTCTCTCTCTCTCTCTCTCTCTCTCTCTCTCTCTCTCTCTCTCTCTCTCTCTCTCTCTCTCTCTCTCTCTCTC
>BFEA01000916.1:376117-386117 GCA_003427395.1 Chara braunii | reverse complement strand
GATCATTTTTTTTTTACTTTTTCTCTCATTTTTATCTTTTTAATTCAGATATTGTGGAGATAATGCCCCAAGGGTCATATCTCTACAATCCGGATTACCCTCCACCAAATCTGGAGTGATGAGGTCACAGTAGGGACCGTCAATCCCTACTGTGTCAGTCCCAACTGACCAGCATATTTTACTCCACTTTTTTTTTCCCCTTTGTCTCATTCTCCCTCCATTTACTCTCATTTTTTTTTTCTTTTTTCTTTTATTTCTGATGTGACCAGTGTCAAGTGGTTGTTGAGTCTTTTTCTAGGCCATAGATCTGCATCTGTGGTCAGATTCAGATTCAACTGTTGGTCATTATATCTTGGATTACAATAATGAAGCCCCCATGCTCATGGGGCCTCCATTTTGTTTCCGTTAGTCTCAATTTCGAGCCCCCTTTGCTCTGATTTTTTTTTGACAACCTTTTTTCTGTGTTGAGCCCCTTGGGGCTCTATTTTCTCATGCCTAGCTAGTCCGAGATATCCCAGACTGCTGGGCAGTCCTCCCATCACTCCTTTTTCTCTCTTTTTACTCCTAGTTCTCCATTTTGTCTCCACTAGTGCTTGCATTAATGGTTTGTCAATATTTTTCACCGTCAAGATCTTTGATCTTGACAGTGCCGTTTGCTTTGTGCGGCTGCTCTCCATATTGGCTCATGGTTTTTCTTGGGATAATTCAAGTTCCCGCCACTTTCCCATGTTAGTCCCGTTTATTCATCCCGCCGGTGGTGTCGCCGACAAAGTCTCATTTTTCGACAATTTTTATTTGGGCCCATTTAGTCCCCGTCATCGCCCCGGATGACGTCCCTTTTTTTTGTTGGCACCTTGTTGTCCCTATTAGTCGCAATTTTCTCTCCTCATGTATCTCAAGTGTGCCAATCATTTCCCGCCGCGAGATCCTCATCCCGTGGTCACCATTTACCGTCTCACTTCCCCTATGCCCACGACACGGTTTTCTAGCCTCTTGGGCATGCCGCGGCTCATGTTCCCTTAGCCTAGGCATCCCCATGCAGTCCGTTATTTCTCGGACTGCAACTGTGCCCTTTTTCCTAGTCCCGCAACCCCACAACTTGCTTCAAACCGAAAGAAAATGAAGTGCTCAATTTTCAAGTGCATCGGGGCTGAATATTCGTACCGGATGCACCTAAAACATGTATTTTCCCTTCCCCATGCAGTTCGTTGCAACTCGGACTGCAGTAGGGGTCATTTTCCTAGTCTTGTTGCCCCTTAACTTGCTCAAAACTAAAAGAAAATGAAGCGGCCAATTTCCAAGTGCATCCGGGCTCAATGTTGGATCAGGATGCACTTAAAACATGTGTTCTCCTCCCCTTGTAATCCGTTGTACCTCGGTTGCAAGATTTTCTCTGCAAAATCAAGAGAAAATCAAGAGAAAATCAAGATACTTTGTAACCGACACAAGTAACCGTTTTTTACCGTTAAGGCCTTTTTCTCTTTTCTTTTTTTTTCTCTATCCTTTTCTTTTCTTTTTTCTCCTTTCTTGGACAGTAGGGACCTGCCAGTCCCTACTTGTGGCAGTCCCTATTGACGGCCAACTCAGTCACTCCCTCTCACTCTTTTTGTCTTATTCTCCCACATTTTTCTTTTCTTTTCTTTCTTTTCCAAGCACGCCAAGTGTCAAGTGGCCGTTGAGGCCCTTTTCTAGGCCCTTCCTCTTAGTTTTGGCCCTCCCTATGCCCATGGTGTTGTCCGTTATATCTTGGACTGCAATAATGGCTTCCTCATGCCCATGGGAGCTTCCTTTTACCTCTATTTCTCTCACATAGTAGCCCCTCCTACTCCAATTTTCTCCCGAAGGCCTTTTTTCACATGGAGCCTCTTTTGGGTCCATTTTCTTGGGGGAGGCCAATCCGAGATTTTTTGGATTACTCCCATGCCTCTACCTTCATGTTTATTTGCTTTTCTTTTCCCTTTGGTCTTCCCATTTGCTCCCACGCACTACTTGCACTAGTGGTGCTCATATTCTTGGCCATCAAAATCTTTTATCTTGACGGTGCACCCTTCTTTAATTATTTTCCCCTCATGTCGCTCCGCAGTTCCTCTAGAGACCTTCTCATGTCCCCGCCACTTGTCTCGCCGGTGGTCCCCGACACTTCGTCTCGCCGGTCTCCGACACTTTGTTCCGTCGGTGGTCCCCAACACTTTGTCCTGCCGGTGGTCCCCGACACTTTGTTCCGCTAGTGGTCCTCGACACTTTGTCCTGTCGGTGGTCCCCAACACTTTGTCCCGCCGCTGGTCCCTGACACTTTGCCCCGCCAGTGGTCCCCGACACTTTGTCCCGCCGGTGGTCCTCGACACTTTGTCCTGCCTGCGGTCCCCGACACTTTGTCCCGCCGGTGGTCCCCGACACTTTGTCCCGTCGGTGGCCCCAGACACTTTGTCCCGCCGGTGGTCCCTGACACTTTGTCCCGCCGGTGGTCCCCGATACTTTGTCCTTGATACCATTATTTTTACTTGGTCTCATGTGGTCCCCGACACTCTCCTGCGTGCGCCGATCTTTTCGGCCGTGTCCCTTTACTTGGCTCATGGCCCTTTGGCCCTTCCGATGCCGCATCCCGGTGGCCCTCTTGGCCCGGGCTATGCTCTCACACGTCGGTGCCTCACTTATTATTTTATCATCCTCCTTGATTCTTTTCTGCCTGCGGTGCGCATACTAGGGCATTACTTTTCCTGGCGGTCCTTGTCCTTTCAAGGGGAAGGGTCACTTTCGCTATTTTCTTGTGGCCCTTCGCCGCTTGCTGTTCCGCTAGTCTTTTCTTGGTCCAGTGGTTCAGGCGACCCAGGGCAACCTCTAGGTCCCTAGGTGCTGACACTTATGCCTTTAGCCTTTCTACCTCTCTTGCCTTCGGTTTTCTTTGCCGTGCACAATTCCGCCATATACCGCTTCTCAAGGGTCAGGACTTATCTCGGGACCCACCGGTCCCGACAACCGTCTACTAAGGCGTTGCACCCGGTCCTTTAGGCACAGTTTGTCAACGCAGTCGCGGCTTATGACGTTTCGCGTGGAGCCAATGTCTACGAAGGCACCGCACTTGCTACCACCCACACCAACTTCCACAACGAAGTGCTCCCCTCTATGACCTCTACTCAGTGCCACCCAGGACTCATGAGGGTTCCTTGCTGACCACTCACCTTGAAGGTCCTCTAAGGCTTTAGACACATCCAGCGTACAGATTATAGTTGGGTCCGGATGCATCTGCGGGGTGACTAAGGAGTCAATAGCTGCGGCCAACTCTTGAGACGGGGAGGGTACATCACCCGCTTCAACGAAAGTAGAAGCAACTACATCTTCTACCAGCCCTAAGTGTTTCCCGAGCTGGAGCTCGTAGAGGCCTCAGGCTGAGAAGAAGGAAACCCAACCTTAGGAGGGATCTTCTGCTAGACCTTCGGGTTCTTGCATTTAAACTACGTATGGCCATACTCGCCACAGTTTATGCAAGCACCTCGCAACCAACGGTCCCGCCACACTTCTTGATCCAGGCCTGCCCTAACCCAAGCTGCTATTTTGTTTGGGTTGGCGGCCTGTCCCTGACTCCTTTGCTGACCGCCTTTGTCTCGGCCTGCTACCTTAGTCTTAACTAATGCGGCGAGGTTTCTACCCTCAACACTCTCCTCGCCGTCTAACTCTGCTCCCTCCACAAGTTCAGAAACATCATCGATTTCAGTTTGATTGCCTTTGGAATCAACCATCATCGATCGACTCCCCTTCTTCTTCCATTCCTGCTGAGTCTTCTTCTTTCTCCCATCCGTAGAAGGGGTTTGAGCACTACCCAACGTAGCCTCTAAGTCTAGGGCCTTCTTGTTGAATATCTCAAAGGTGTGATACTCTCTACGAGCCTCACTTACCAATAAGTTATTGATGTCTGTGGGAAGATATCTCAAGAACGTGGTCAACAAGACCTGTGGATTGTACTCCACTCTTGGGACAACGATCGGGCGCTCTACGGTTGTGGTAAGCTCTCGCACTGACTTGTACTTCCTAGCATCGAGCTTTAATAATCCATCAGTGGCAATCTATGTCTGCTGAGGATTGTGCCACCGTGCTTCCACTAAGTCCATAAAGCTTTCTAGGGTGTGGGTCTGTGCCCAATCACGCATGTCCCTACCGAACCCCTTTGAAGCTACCAATCCTTTAGCCAACGAGTTGTTGAGCCCTCTAAGTAGAATACAACGATAATCACTTCCTCCTCTATCAATGTCCTCTTTGCCCTCACCCACACTGGCACCGTTCTCAACCATGTGTCGAAAGCCTCGTCCTTCTTATCTCCTGAGAAGGTTGGAGGTGGTTTCAGGGGGGTCTTGGGATACCAAGGAAATTGTTGTCCCGCTGGCGAGACAGTTGGCGACTGTGGTGTAGCACCAGTCGTTGGACCGGAAGATGCAGAAGCAACAGTCTAAGATAGGGCTGTTGTTGATGTACCACTTGGAGGTCGTCCGGACTAAGTGGCATAGAGGCTTATCATCGCTGAGAATAGCAGCGATGGCAAGACTGCTGGCCTGATTCCTGGCCTATGCATGACATTCATGATCTGGTCTAAGGTGTCTTCGATGGTATCCAGTTTACTGTCCATGTATGCGTGCATGGACAGGATGCTCGCCTTCATAATCTTTTCATTATTGCTAAAGGTCAAGTCATCTAACCCCTCTAGTGCAACCTTGTCTGCCTCCCTACCCTCTAGTCTGACACTCCTATCTCTAATCTCTTCCTCTCTTTTAGTAGCATGTCTGAGTCCCTCCTCTAGCCTCGAGCGAATCCTCTCTACTTGCTGGAGCTCCATCTGCTCCCGGGTGCGTGGATGTGGCGAGTTAAACTGCCAACCTGCCATCTGACTAGTGTCATCTCCCGACGTACTGGAGATGGACTACGAAGTAGTCACGTTGGGTGGCATACCCAGACTCTGACCAATTGAATTTGCAGCAGAAGTGGCTGAAGAGGTAGCCATTGCTACCGCACTAGCTATTGTTGCTCCTAACGCGCATTCAACCGTTGTTGTTGCCTGTCTCCCAGTCTCTAGATTGCGGGCCCTTGTCTCGGCCCTAAGCCTTCTCTCGTCTCCTGGTAGTAGAACCTGGAACACAACAGGTATCCTACCGGTATCCCGTCGTGTCTGCCTCCTATCGTCAGATCTATCCTTCCCATCCTCTGATCCGCTGACGGGCTAGTCAGACGTTGTTTGCACTAATGTCCTCTTTGGGACCTACCGCAACATGCGTTTGATCGGTTCTAAAAATAAATAAAATAATTGGTGTCCGGCGAGTTACCTAGACTACTAGTCAAGCGACATCAACAACACCTACACAAACTGTACACATGTAGTCTACCTCTATGTTTGATTAGTGCTGCGCAGAAGCTTTAAGAAGAACTAACTATGGTAGATTACAATCCTACTCTAGGCTGTCTGTTAGGTGTTAGCAGTCTGTCAACCAACTAATCAAGATAAAAATAAACTATAGTGACCAGCTGTATGCACAATGGATAATTTAGTGACGTACAGTTGAGTTCACAATTGGAATCCCCTTCCCCTGAATCCAACGTACCTATGAGCATCATCAAGCTCTGGTGTCTAAGGTGTGCAACCACGACCCACCCCTGTGCCCAAGAAGTATGCTTATGACCAGCCTTCCCTTTATTTACCCTCGCGTGCAACGAGCCTTACGTCTGACTGATCTGGCTGATCAAGTGGCAATTTAAGGACAGCCCCCGAGAGTCCTAAGGAATTCTTTAACGTCGCAATCAGGACAACGATCACAGCCAGTGGACAGTTCGGACCCCAACCAAAAATATTAATAGACTGTCTGGGAGCGTCTACGTAGGACTGGTCAGTCCGCACACCCCTTTTATCAGCGCAACAAAGAGCCTCAATGGACAAAGCAGCAAGGCCTGCGTGTACTAATACCCATGGGTTGGCATGGTGACCGTGACCCATGCTTCGACCAGGGCCCTTCAGAGGCACCGCCCTCTCCTGCCAGATGCGCCACCGGGAAGAATGTCGTCTCTCAAGATAGAGCGCACACGACTCCTTTCAGAAGAGAGGACACTCAAGTTGGACTCACTTCCTCACGGTAAGAAGAGATTGAGAGGGTAGATAAGGAATGGGAACAACGTACCTGGAGATAGCTGCCCCCAACCACAAATTTCTCACCAATTGGGTCGACGTGCATTTCGATGACTGATCATTAGCCTCGGTACCACCCAGAACGCAATGCAGTGTCACCTCAGCCAAAATGCCACGTCAGCATACTCTCATCATCATGCATACACCTGCTGTCGCCACAGCTCCCATGCTGTCGCCACAGCCTTCCAGCGGCCGGCCTCTCCACCTAGGCCCTGCTAATCAACCAGTGCCAAAGTCTCCTTACTACACATGAAGCATCATCAGCATACCAAGTCACAATGTCGCCGGTGCCAGGTAAGCGGCGATCACCAGTGTGAGCGATATACATAAAACCAAATTGCAAAATCACACAACTGTCCAAGTAGTTGTGTCCCAAGCAGAGAGTACAAATGCACCGAGAAAACCATCCATATAGAGCAATACAATGAAGTAATGAGCCAATGTTCAAGCCCGTAGGCTACACCAACACAGTATCCAAAGTCGCTCTGCTCTGTCTGGCGCTCAGCGCCCAACCTACTCTACCCGACTATCGTACCTACAGCTGGTTCACGTAACAGGATCACTTCGACTCACGAAGACCAATGTACATGACTGCCAACACCATCGCCGACCTCTCTTCATGTACCAGGTACGTATCTCGTCACCCTCAATCAGACCTTGATTACCCCACACTCGCCTCCTTCCCTGAAGACCACTCAATCGCCCGCGTTACCCCTTGGCGCCCAGCAGCCCGGCTATGGCCGCCTGCGCCCGGCTGCCCTGCAGCACCCCACTTCACCTCTACGCTCCCCGTCAGCGCCCTTGGCATCAGTGCAGCATCAAGCGAGAGCGCAGCAGCACTTCCGCATTGCCAGCACTTGCCAAAATGGTTGGCCTGCGCTGCCTCACTCCTTTTGTGGAAGTGGCAGCCTCCTGGATACTGTGTGTGGTCTGGCTGGAAGCTTCCAGTAGCTTTCGATTGGGTCCCAAACCCTGCGCCCAGGCCCGAGACTACAGTTCAGGGCCTGGGCACTTTACAGTTAGGCACGACCTGAGTCTCGGGACTTGGGCTGTTTGCTGCATCTGTGCAGGGCTCCCAGGCAGGTGCGTTGGCACTATTGCTTTGCCAAGGCCGAAGGCCTGCTTCCCAATGTATCGGCCCTGCTTTGTGTATGTGTGCCCATGCGCAACTGTCAAGGCCTAGGCCAACTGTATGACGTAGAAATGTGGGGCTCACGCGTCTACCCAACCAACCGGCGTGCTGCGAGAACCGGAATATCCACATATGGAAATGTCGAATTTTGCCTCTGACGAATATTCAGGCCTGCCTTCACTTAGGGCGGGCACTTTGGCTTGCTGGGGGCCTTAGCCCGGAACAATGTGATGTCTGATAGGGCCGCCTTGAGGGCTTGTGCCTCACAGATGGAAGTGGAAGGCGGGGGGATGATGGGGTTGTAGTTGGGGGAGAGGAGAGTGAGAGAATGAAAGAGAAAGGGATGGGAAAGGTGGAGAGGGATCAAAAAGCAAAGAGAAAAGAGGAGGAGATAAAATAAAATAAATGAATAAAATAGAGTAAAATAGTGGGTGGTGGGAGAAAAGGTGGGGTGGGGAGAGGGGTATGAGTAGTGAGAGTGATTAGAGGGAAGTGAGTGAGGTAGAAGAGGAAGAAGTAGAGGGGGTGAGTAAGAGGAGATAGAAAAGGTAGAGAAAGTGGATTAGTAGGGAGAGGGAAGAGGGAGATGATGCCTGGCCCTTGGTGTCTCCAAGGGCACAAGGTATACGAAGACCAGGAGGGTCTTGGCCTTCGCCGCAGCAAGCCAGCTGGAGGAGAGAGGGGGTTGAGATCTTGATCAGCCCCTAGGGAGGGGGGGGGGGGGATAGCTGTCGTGGCACTTCTTCAACACCATCGAGCCACAACTGTCGTGGCACTTCTTCAACACCAACGAGCCACAACTGTCGTGGCACTTCTTCAACACCAGCGAGCCACAGCATTAGTTTAGACTGTGGCTTTGGCCAGTGTGTTAAGGCACTGGCCACGCACGCACATTAGTGGCAGCTGCCCAGGTTCTAACCCTGGCAGCAGCAGCATCCCGGATCTTGATAATAAATAATCCAGGAGCAGGGCGGATCGGGGCAGTGGGCCAGCGTGGGCACGTGGTGCGTGCATGTGCGGCGGCCTTGGCCTTGGCGCTTGCGTGCACACGTCATAGTCCTATCTCTCTTTTCTCGCCACGTGTCACTTGTTCCCTGCTCCGCTTTTCGTCACGTTTTTCCGCTGTTTTTTCGCTGGAAACGACCGCAAAACAGCCAAAAAACCTTATGTCGGGTTTTGCTATGTTTCCTGCCATGCGGTGTGGTGGGTGGGACCGGGGAACGTTCCTGCTCCGATACCAGTATGGCGGACCCACCAGGTGTGGTGCTCCGCCTGGGATAGAGATGGAGATGGAGGATGAAGTGGGAGAGAGATGGCACAACACAGCTCCCACGCTAGACTCCAATGCACGTACTCCAAAGTGTGCGAACGTAGAATAGATCGAAAAACAGACAACAGCTAGGGTATACCCCAGCAGACTGACTGGATTGGACTGGACTGGCTGGTATGGACAAAGGTACCGGCCTGGACTGGACTACCCCGAATACAACATAGGCCTGTGAGAACAGGCCAAGGGGCTGGTCTCACAGGCCAACCAGAGGTCCGCTACAAGGCTAGTGAGTTGGGACAGGAATTCGGCATCTCCATAAAACTAATGCCTCAATATTTCGGTCCGTGGGAAGTCTTAGATATCATGGGTAGTGATTTGGATGGTCCATCATACGTGATTTGAATCCCCGGTCACCTACGCACTTACCCTGCATTTCACGCCTCCAAACTTGCACCTTTCCTTGAGACACAACAATTTCCATCAAGGAGATCAATGTTGCACCCAACCATGGATGCTCATGTGGATGTTGATGATATCTTGGAACACAGAGACATGCCTGTTCCCAAGCCAGCTGGCTGAGGAAAACCGCCAATGCCTATGAGAGAGTACAGGGTGCGGTTCAGGTATCGTACGGATCCTTAGGAAGATCTATGGTTCACAAGAGAGGAACTTATGAAGAGAGCTCCTTAGATCGTGGTCGGGTACGAGTGAATACTGAAGGAGAAGGCACCAACATAAAGCATCTCAGCGGACTTTCAAAGCTAAAGGGGATGGAATGCGAGGAATGAGCCCTCACAGGGCCCTTATCAGACATGCACATGTTCTGGGTTGAGGTCCTCAGCAAGCCCCGTGCCAGCCCTAAGTGAAGGTGGGCTTGAATATTCACCAAAGGTCAAAATTTGACATTTTCCATATGTGGGTACTCAAGCAGTTGCAACATGTCAGTTGGTTGAGAGGCAGCATGAGCCTCTCTGTGCTGCATCGTACAGTTGGGCCCAAGCCCTTAACTACATAGTTGGGCTTGGGCGTAGGCACTGGGGCCTGACAGGAAGTTACTGGAAGCTTCCCAGCCAGGCCACACGCAGCCAAATAGAGGCTGCCACTTCCATAAAGGGAAGAAGGCAGCCAGAGCCAGGCATTCTGGCCCACTCATGCATTGTGGTCACGCTGCTGCATTGTTGCACGATAGGCTGCGTGCTGCATTAGCGGCCACGACACGTGCGGGCGCTTGTGAGGTGAGAGGGGCGCTGCTGGGCAGCAGTGCGCAGGCAGCCATAGCCGGGCTGCAGGGCGCTAGGGGGTAAGAGGTGATCAGTGGTCTTCAGGAAGGAGGCGAGTGTGGGTGGTCAGGGTCTGATGAGGGGAGACGAGATACGTACCTGGTGCATGAGGGAGGTCGGCTATGGTGTTGACGTCATGTACATTGGTCTTCAAG